>KE372784.1:236377-246949 GCA_000418225.1 Zizania latifolia | reverse complement strand
GCCAGGTAGGATATTAGATAAATAAATAATAGCACTTTCAATTTTCAAAATCACAAACTATATTGTGGCCCAATGGAGAGAATGCATCTATCAGCTATGTGAGCGGGAGCCGGGAGGTCCTGTGGTCGATCCCCCTTGGCGCTGAGTTTCCCTATTTTTTTCATTGTGTGTTCTGAGTTCTGATTTTTTTCATTGTGTGTTCTGAGTTCTGACGGGTGGCCCTGTTAGTCTATTACTCTGTTAGTGTTTCTTCGGTTGTTCGTATTTGAAAAAACAAATTTTATTTTTAAGTTTTTTAAGGTTAAAATTATGTTATTTTCTCTAGAATTCTAAACAAAAATTTGTTATTTTGAAATATTTTATAATTTATAAAACTTGTAAATATGGAATTAAAAAATCTATCATTTTCTGACTTTCTTTACATTGTACGTAATAACTTTATCGAAATATTTTTAATTTTTTATCACAGCATTTACATATCATATTATAACACCATGATAAGTTTCGTATTTTTCAGACTTCATTTGATTTTTTTAGAATTAAAAAACCATTAAGCTACACGTTGCCGATCGAAAGTCGCATCCTAGATTTTTAAAAATGCTTTTCATTTGGTGGATAAGAACTAAAGATGGACTCATAAACATGAATATGATTTTTCTATAAATTTCGGTTCATTATTTCATGCACTTGCAGTTCAAATTTTACCTATTTCAATATAAATTCTAGAAACACACTTAATAAATTAAAAATAGTAAACTGATCCAGAAAAATACAAAAAAATTACATGATTTAAGCTATGTTGTATTTTGATCAGATAAAAAGTTTTAAGTTCAAATAAAGATTTAACCATCGATTTGCTTTCAAACCAATCTCATTCCATCTTTAAATTATAATTCATTCTCGTAGAATCTCCAGTTTTCTTTACATCATATGTAATAACTTTCTCAAAACATTTTTTATTTTTTATCACAGCATTTACATATTATATTATAACACTATGACATGTTTCGTGTTTTTCAGACTTCATTTGATTTTTTTAGAATTAAAAAACTATTAAGCTACACGTTGCCGATCAAAAGTCGCATCCTAGATTTTTCAAAATTGCTTTTCATTTGGTGGATAAGAACTAAATATGGACTCATAAACATGAATATGATTTTTATATAAATTTTGGTTCATTATTTCATGCACTTGCAGTTCAAATTTTACCTATTTCAATATAAATTCTAGAAACACACTTAATAAATTAATAATAGTAAACTGATCCAGAAAAATGCAAAAAAAATTACATGAGTTAAGCTATGTTATATTTTGATCATAGAAAAAGTTTTAATTTCAAATAAAGATTTAACCGTCGATTTGCTTTCAAACCAATCTCATTCCATCTTTAAATTATAATTCATTCTCGTAGAATCTCCATCTTTCTTTACATCGTACATAATAACTTTCTCGAAATATTTTTAATTTTTTTTCACAGTATTTACATATCATATTATAACACCATGACAAGTTTCGTGTTTTTCATACTTTATTTGATTTTTTTTAGAATTAAAAAACCATTAAGCTACATGTTGTCGATCCAAAGTCGCATCCTAGATTTTTCAAAAATGCTTTTCATTTGGTGGATAAGAACTAAAGATGGACTCATAAACATGAATATGATTTTTCTATAAATTTTAGTTCATTATTTCATGCACTTGCAGTTCAAATTTTACCTATTTTAATATAAATTCTAGAAATACACTTAATAAATTAAAAATAATAAACTGATTCAGAAAAATGCAAAAAAAATTACATGAGTTAAGCTATTTTGTATTTTGATCAGAAAAAAAGTTTGAAGTTCAAACGAATTTTAGGTTTATCAAATTATTCATAACCATTTATTTATTTTAAATTTTACTTCAAAATTTCAAGATAACCCTAGCCACTAGCTAGATCAGTCACTCAGCCCTTCCCCTCCCCATCCCATTCCCGTGCGCTGCCTCCCCTTCCCCTCCCATCCACCGCCCCCTGTGCAGCCCCTGCGCCGCCTGTCCGGCTATCCCAGCCGTCGGCGCCGCCCTCTACGCCGCCTCCCCTCCGCCCCGTCCTCTTCTCCCCCTGCGCGGCTGCGCCCCGTCCATCCCCCTGCGCAGCCGGACACAGCCGCCTCCCCTGCGCCCCATCCCAGCCCCCTGCGCCGCCTCCCCTCCGCTCCCTAAGAAGGACGTCCCACAATTAAAATAAGTAAGCACTGTAATGTTTCTGTTGTATTCAATCCTGCAATTTCCTATTGGATTATTGGTGCAGCTACTGTAATTAGTTGAATCAAAAATATTGCCTAGTGTAGTAGATTATCTGATATAATGCATTACTAGATTCATTTTTAGAAAAAACAGTTTTACTAAACATAAACAGTACGGTGAAAATTAAACAGCACAATGTCTGATACAGTGCATTACTAGATTCTAGCCAAGCACCGTACAAGTAGTTAGATTTAAATATTTAATAATGTGGTTGAATACGGTGTTAGTGCACATAAGACAAATATAATTGCTTGAATGTTCTGCTGTACTCATATGTCAAGTGATTTGTGGTGATTTGTGTGATGTGCACTTTCATGGATTAATGCTTGTAGTGATTTGTGTAATGTAAACTTATATGTGGACTTCTATATTCGTGGTTATTTATGTGATGTCAACTATTATTTGTCACATGTGTGTTGTGATTGTGAATCAATAATTATATTACTGATGATATCCGGTAAATATCCGTAACCGTATTTGTATCTGCTCCGTATTCATATCCGATGATATCCGATTCCGTATCCGTATCAGGAGTATCCGAATCTAAATCCAAATTCAAAAAAAATATGAAAAAAAATAGATATCACTGATATCTGTCCGTATCCGATCTGTTTTCGTACTACTCTCGAGCGAATGCAGCTACTACTCCGTAGCTCCCTTCCTGTAAAACCGCGAGCGTGCGAGCAGTGCAACCGTACGGACCGGGATGGCCGGTGAGCGGCGCTGTCAGAAGCACCCGGCTTTATCCTGCAGCGGAGTGTGCCCGTACTGCCCCCGCGACCGCCTCCTCCGGCTGTGCCCCGAATGCGCGCGCACGCACCCCTGCTCCTGCGCGTCGTCCTCCTCCTCCGCATCCGGCATCGCGGTTGCGAGGGTGTACAGCCTCATAGAGAGGGAGCGCCGGATGGGTCGGTCCCGATCTGTTGCCGCGGGCGGCGGAGGCAGGGTCGGGGACGAGAGGCGCAAGTCCAAGGTCTTCGGGTGGGCGTCGTTCCGGAAGGCGACGTCGGGCACGGGCAGGGGCGTGGAGGACGACGACGAGACGGCATTGGCGCGGTCGAGCTCGGTGTCGGCGACGGCCATGGAGACGAGATCAGCATCGAAGGCGAGAGGGTGGGGGAGGTTCATCCCGGGCTCGATCAAGGCGCTGCGGCGGCGCCACCGCAAGTCTCGCTCCGGCGATTGCCGCGAGAGTGTGAGGTGAGATCGCCGGAGCGTGACCAGCCCGGGTGATTTTTGCTGTCTCGCGTAGGGTCTAATCATTCGGTTGGTGGTTCTTGTGCTCTTGCGTTGCGCTGATTAATTTGCAGATTAAATCTGTTGGTCTTTTCTGTAATCTGAGCTGATTTGCGTCTCACAAGAACTGAAGAAAGTGTACATATGATGACAGTAGTTGCGATCATTGGGTGTTCTAATAAACAGGGTGTTTTGATCTTCCTAGTCCGATCTATGCGTTGGCATTTTGGCAACGCTTTTGTCTCGTCTCTGCAAATTGCAATCCTAAACATAAACGTCCCAGAATTGCCTCGTGGCAGCACTGCAGCAGTTGTCCCTCATGAGATGGACATGGGGCCGCGGCGTCTGCACGCTCATGTCCTGTAGCTCGCGTCACCGTCTTCCTAGAAGGTGTGTACTGTGTAGGCCATTCGAATGGGTTTTGCTTGTCACTCTTGGGCTGGTCCATTAGATTTGAAACCATAAAATATGTTATGGTTAACAGTATAAGTAGAAATCAGATCGTAACTGGTTTGGAAAACCGATGATGAACAGCCACTGCTGGTTTTGCAAACCCTATCAAGATACGCGCGAGAAGTGCTCTGGGTTGCGTCCCATGCAATGCATGCCATCTACGACGCCCCGGCGCGCGAGCCAGAAACGCAGGAAGACGACATGGCTGGGCGGCGCATGCATGACTGCTAGCTGCGCCTGCCTGTCTGCTCGAGTGCGCACGTACGAACGCACCCACCGATACGTGCCACACGTGCTGAGTGCTGACACCACGGGTGACGGGACTGACTTGTGCAGGGTGCCAGGACGGACGTCCACAGACCACAGTACAAGCACAGAAGCACTGTGCGTCAGCTCAGTATGATGCAAAACCCAATCGATTTTGTTGGGTCACTGAAGATCTAGTAAATGGGCAATGGCACCCTTTCAAGGGGCGTGTCCATTGTGTGAGGCTGTGAGCATCCTCACTTGGCATGCCATGCCAAGAAGAGTGAGATGGAGAAAAGATAGGGTTACTCCGATCGGACACTAGTAGGCATGCTCTTTCCGTACGTGTTGGTGAAGCGCCAGCTCGCTTGAAAAGAAAAAAACTTCACGATGAGATAGGAGAAGCGCCTAGTGTGACTGGTGCGTTGCAATGCCGATCAGATTTTGGTTTTGGTGTGGCACCCGCTGCAGCTTCGTCACGTCGGGGCTCGCCTCCACCATGTCTGCAGCGAACGAGTACGTGACCGTGTCGCCGTCCCCGAGCTCCGCCTCGCCATGGAGAGTGGACACTGCGTTACCTAGCGGCGGAGCTAAGAATTTATGCCCGAACAAATAAAAGTAATAACTATCGCGATTATTTTGATACCAAAGCAGCATTCTTAACATCATAAAAACTCTATTGTGTGTTTATCGACCAGCACGGGCAGCTGCTAGAGCGTGGATGAACATGCCGGACTGGTCTCTAGCCCTGAAGGCCCGAGGGCCGAGGGGGAAGGGAAGGGAAGGCCCCCGATTCTTAAGTCTTTATCGCTTGACGCTATGTAAAGCTCTTCTTTTTAATAAATAATATTTTTTATGAAATTTTAATTCTGCACTGTGATCTCAAAAAATAGCAGAAATAGATCTCTATTGACACTCTATGACAGAGGCTCTGGACAGAAGGTGCGCGACGTAGCACGGGCTACGAGGCCTCTGTCGACGGTTGAACTATCAACAGACGTCTCTATCGACATTATAGAGGTCTATTTTTGCAATTTTTTGAGATCGTGTAACAGAATTGAAATTTCATAGAAAAATATAATTTATAAAAAAATTCTATAAAGCCCACTGCATTTTAAGTAGCGACATTGAATATCCCCCAGCCCACGCGACCTGGTTCGCGCTACGGCCCAGCTGAAGACCCCCAACGCAACAGCACATGGTAGCAGAAGGCTTCCAAATGTTTGACCCGCACAGAAATTTTTTTATGCCAACCTCCAAACATTCTCACGCCATCATGCGTTCAATCTGTAGGCATCAAGGAATTTTCTGGAGTTTTTTTTGAATAATACATTTTTTAAAATAAATTTCAATTTTGGTACACGAATTTGAAAAATTATAAATTTGGCATTCTATCGACACTTCAAGTGCTGATCTACCTAGGCCGGTTCGACCTAGATCGGCAGACCATGTGCCGATCTAGGCTAGATCGGCACATGGTCTGCCAATATTTTTCAAGTAGCCCATCTAGCTCAGTTGGCAGAGCGCAAGGCTTTAAACCTTCTGGTATAAAATTTGCTAAGGATTGCTTGTGTTATGTTATAAAAAAACTACAAAATATGTCCACCGTAGGGGTCGAACCCACGACCTTAGGTGTAAGAACTTTACACTCTACCAAATGAGCTAGGCGAGTTGATTGAAAAATATTACAGGACATTATAATTGGTTCATCTGCCTATCTAGGCCGGTTCGGCCTAGATCGGCAGATGAACCACCGATAGGACCCCGAACTAGGCCGATCGGCCGATCAAGTGTTGATCTAGATAGATCGGCACTTGAAGTGCCGACAGAAGGCCAAATTTGCAATTTTTCAAATTTATGTATCAAAATTGAAATTTGTTTTTTAAAATGTATTATTTCAAAAAAAAAATCGAATTTTCTGTACCCTGCTGTGCTCTGGCCTCTGTGGGAGGCAACAGTCCAATAGCCAAGGGCCCAAGGCCCAAGGGATGCTGCATCTTCTTTTCTCCCGGTCAATTCGCCGCCCACCCAGGTTCATCTGCCAAGAGCATGGTCACATATGGCGAGCTACAGAGCAAGCGCGAGCCATCCAAATATCAGTATACAAAACCCGTTGATTATAGAATGTAAAGCTGAAACAGATGTTCTGATTTTGGATTTAGATCGTGAGAATCAGTAGCGACAAAATCTAGAAATAAACTAAAATTCTAAAGTTGTAAAACACCAGTTTCTCTAGATTCTCACCAGCTAGTTACTTAGACTATCCAACTGCTCGGATAACAGTTAGGCCTCATTTGGTAGGGATTCTTCAGGCTAATTCTCCACAGAATCAGGAGAATCCCTACAAATAGTTTTTTTGTCACAACTTCTCATATGAACCAAAGAGAATCAATTCTCTCTTTTGTGAAAGCAACGTGAATCAGCTGAAATGTAGCTTCTCTAGTGAATCCGTGACGCCTCCAGCACCACCCCTTTTCCCTGACGTCACTAGCGTCACCTAGAACCTTGGCCGCCGCCATCGCTGCCCCTCCCTGGCGCCTCAATTGCTGCTCCCTCCCCTCTTTCGCTGCCATCATCGTCCTTTCCTGGCACCTCCTTCATCAGCCACCGAAGCCCACGTCATGTCCCCCGCCCCCAGTAAGGTTTGTTTCTGGTTCCTCTCTCTCTCACCATGCGTTCTATTCCTTCTAGATTTGTGGCTGTGCACTGATGAACTGAAGAAAAGAGAGGCCTTTTCATCTACAATGGTATGGGGTTTCCTGAATATGCGAGGAATCATAAAAATGTTTTACTTGGTGCCATGAGATTTGGGATTCTGCGGAGGTTGTTTGACAAGATTAAGCACTGCAAAATAGAAAAGTGATGAGTAAAATAGCAGACCATGACAGGCTGACAACAGAAGATGGCTTCGGAATACCTTTTGTAGCTAGATTTTTATTTTGAATTGAATCCAATTCAGATGTTTTCATCCAGATATGCCTGAGCTTAAAGATAATAATTGGTGTTGTTTGGTTCTTAAACGATTTCGTCCAGTTAATTATAACTGACAATGTCAATTCAATATCAAAGGTTTTAGTGTGAATCAGAAGTAACAATTGATGTTCTAATTTCACTCCCATTTATGTTTAAATCCAATTCAGATGTTTCCATCCTAGTTTTCCAGAGAGTAGAACTGAAATTGGTGTGTGATCTGTTATGGAATTCCAAAAAAAGAAATAAGACATAATATTAATCCATTTTGCTATTTTATTGCATTCAATAGTTAATCTGAGAAGTATAAACTTGTTCACTTCGAATCAGAAATGGTTTTGCTAGAAACAATGTTCCTATACTAGCAAACAAAGTACTCCACATAAATTGCAGAAAAGGTTTATAATAGATATAATATATTATAGTTTCTTTACATTTACGAATAAGTCATTTCTATATGTTTAAAATTACATAATTTAATAATTTGTGACATATCTTTTTCTTGCTAAAAGCTGAAAAAATACTAAAAGAACCTCAAAAGGTCAGGGGTAAACTAGTCATTTCATACCAACGTACTTTCTTACATGAATCAGAAATCTAGTCATCTAGCCAAACGATCTCACAGTTGATTCTAATTCACCACAGAATCACTTCACTAAAAAATCAGAATTAGAATCTGGAGAATCAGAATCTGAAGCCATACCAAACACACCCTTAGTTACTAAGAATCTTCAGTTGAAACAAACATGCTCTTAGTTTGATAGTTACTAGACCAGTTTATATAAATTATTCTATGGTGAGCTAAAATTTTTGGTTCATATAAACTATTCTACGGTGAGATAGAAAAAACTATTCAGTTACCGTAGTTTAGTCAATGTTGATTGGGTGGGGCCTGATTGGTTGGGTGGCGACGGGGAGTGGTATATTTGGTGAAGTTTCGGCGTCAGGGCGAGAAGAAATTCGCCGGCGGGCTGCTCCGATCCATCCCTGGATGGCTGGACTGGACCCTACGTACATTGTCCAGTCAGCCACTAGTCGTCGGTTGGGGCTTCGGATTCGTTAGTTAGCTGCACGGCTGATGTCGACGTCTTCGTACGTCCGAGTGCTGGTCTGCTGGAGAAGATGCGTGCGTGGCATCGGTGGTGTTTCTCTTTGGGCAATGCTATCCGATCAAGGTTATTTTTGGGTTGCTGCCACTGTTAGCCATTACTAAATTTTGGTAACGTAGCAAGTCAAACATGTTCGAAATACTCTCTCGTATCAGAATTCTCAAAGTTTGGTAACTCTAAAATCTTCTTCAAAAAATGTGAAAGGTTTTGTAAGTCATCAGACCAAACAATCATCATATATCTGCATCTTACCATTTAGCAACATATTTCTGCATCTTACCGAATTTTAGGAATAAATAGCTGTCACATCTCTATACCCAATAAGAATCCATTAGACTAAGTGTGTTTGGTTTAGCCTTAAATTCTAAAAACCGTTGTGAACCTTAAACTGTAAAAATGTAAAAAATATATTGTAAGCGAAGAGCTAAGGAAAAGTTATAAATTTGTTTAGTTAGAGCATCTCCAACAGACTCTCTATTTTTGATTTTCTATTTGTCTATTTAGCTAACTCTTCAAAAAGATTCCTCTTCAAATCTGCCATACACTCCAACAGACTCTCTATTTGCAACTCTCAAAAAAAATTATTCTCCATTTTAAAATCCCAAAATATTTCGAAAGATTTGATTTCTTTTTGAAATCTCAATTTCTAACCTTATAAATCCTCAAGTTACAATTTTTTTCAAATTTTCAAAATTTAGAATTTTTTTTTAAAAAATATTTTTTCTCTTTTTTTTCATTGTTTTCTCCTCGTTTTCTATTTCTCTCTTCTCCTTTCTCTTCATTTTACAAAAAACCCTCCAACGCTGCTCAAGTGCAGCGGCGGCGGGGAGGTCTCCTGTGCTTCGTGCTGGGAGACGTGTTGTGCTTTGCTTTGCTTGCGAAGCTGTGCAGCTGTGCTTTGCTTAATTGCTTGCGGAAGACACTGGCAGATGGGACCCACCGCATTTGGCCATCCAAACTTGGCTGGTCAAGTTTGGCAAGTGAAGAGCCTAGTTTGGCCAGCTAAATAGCTTAGCCATTCGGTTGGCCAGCCAGATGGCTTAGTCATTCGGTTAACCAATCTGCTAGAGCTTCTATTTTTATTAGAATGACTAAATTTTAACTTGAAGAGGCATATAGCCATACTGTTGGAGATGCTCTTAGAGTAGATATAGATTAGCAGAAGAGCGATTTTATGAAGCTTAACAACAGAAAACACTAATTTCATACCTCAATTAATAATCAATATAATAAATTTATGTAGACTGATAGAGGAATTATACGATGTAAACTATAAAGTTGTGAAATCTAAAAATAAGTAACATTCAAATTATACTAGCAAAAAATGTTACCGTTGAAAAAGCTAGTCTCATTCAATACTTGTTTGGTTCATATTTTACCTTTGTAATCGAGAAAAGAACTAAACCAAATACACCCTAAATAATAATATATTACACTATTGGGGTTCTTGCTAGTCCCGTAAGCTGCTGCTTTAATTGGGGGCATTGCAGAAGCAAGATTTGCATGGTGTGATTAAGCAAGGTGCTGGCCGACGGATACGAGCAAGTATTTGAGAGAGCTCATGGCTGCAGGCAGAGGGGGGTTTGGTGTCCGTGGCGATGGGCAGTGAAACGTGGGCAGCGGTGAACTGGGAGGAGGATGGGGCGGCTTTGGCGCGGAGGAAGGTGAGTTTGGCCAGCGACGAGGGAGGAAGCGGCGAGATAGATAGATAGATAGATAGAGCACTAGCTGTGCCAGATATCCGATGACTCACACAAGCCGGTACTGTAGAACTACTAAAGTACAGTTATGCCACTGCTCGCGTATGAATCGTGTCGTTTTATATATAACACATGCTTACATTTTCCATTTTTACATGTTGTCATTTTGTCTTTTAAAATGATCATCGGCAAGGAAATATTAAGTGCAAACCGCTACATTTTCTGAAAAGGTGTAAATTTCAAACGAGATCTGCGTTTCAACTGAAGGCATAATGTGCACTCCGGTTCTATATTTTTTAACTTTTTAGGTTTAAAAATTTTAGTTACTAATTATTGACATTTTAATAATTAAAAGATCAATTTAGACTCCCATATTTTTGCATGCATACAAACTCATTAGCTACAAATATAACATAACCATATTTAATGTGAGCATAACATAAAATATACACTGATTAATTATTTTTTAATATATAAAAACATGTCTAAAACGTTAAAAATTAAGAAACTGGATGGAGCATAGCAAAACTTCAAGACAACTCATTAAGTTACTGGCCCACCCAATTTCTGTCT
>KE372784.1:224419-236357 GCA_000418225.1 Zizania latifolia | reverse complement strand
TTCCCTGACAAAAATTCCGGACTGTTTTTCCAATGTTGCCTGACATCCTGCTCTTTTGACCGCTACGCCAGCATCGTCCAAGTCTTTGAGCCACGCTCGAGGTCGAGGAGGCTTTTTGTCCAAACTCCAAAGAGAATTCGCCGCGACTACAGTGCTCCATCCCCTTGTCCTTGCCATCTCAGGAATCGCATCGTGCATGGTGATTAGATTACTCACACACGACTAAACAAATGGAAGCAGCTAATCTAATCATACATGTCGGCTCGTTAGTTTATGCCCCCAACGACAACGAGCCCGAGAGTTTCCATGAAACCTGACAAAGAAGACGACACACCGACAAGGCCTGCAACGCTTCGTGATCGTATCCAAAATACAGTGGACACCAGATGTTCAAGTATCTAACATTTATCATCACAGTGTTTCAGAAATTCTACCGATGAGATATGAGTTGCTGTTGGCATGTCACGTCTGCCAAAATAAGTACTGAAAAGTCTCCAAGCAATTGAGACCGGAGAGGAGAGGGGGAAAAGGAATAAAAGCTACGACAATTTGGCTGCTTTGATCCCATCCAGGAAAATATTTCTGATGCTTTGCGAGGATATAACAAACGAGGTGGTTAGCGAAAGTGATACCACAGCCGCAAACTCTCTGGTAATGTAACCGCTGTGATGATGACAGAATGGCAACTTATTAAGATTAACGCATCCCAGCTCATCCGTCTCCTGAGTCCCTGACCTTTGGTTGTTTGTCCTTTGATCCTTTCACTTCAAATTCTCTCTCTCACTCCGAATAAAAACACCAGAGGAAAACGTTAGCAGAAAACCCACAGAGATATTTATCAAAAGGTGTGTTTTTTTCTTCTGTTTTGGCAGCAAGTAAATTCCACGCCCGAGTACTCCATGTTCTTCTACTAGTGGCCGAGCAAAGCGGCCACAACCGCTCACCTCACCCCTCCTTCCTCCAATTTCGCATTCAAAGCGCCTCCCGGTTAGAGGTGCGCATACACACACCCCAAGAAGCTGAAGCAGAGGCGGAGGCGGAGGCAGAGGCAGAGCGAGCGAGTGCTCAGCAATGCAGAGCTCCAAAACCAAGTAAGCACTCGCGAATCCTCTCCGCATTCCGCCGCGAGTTCTTGATCGCTGCAAGCTCTCCGGCTTTCTGGATCTTGGTGGGCGAGCAGATCTGGCCTTGTCGTTCTTGATCTGATGGCGGTTTCGTTTTCGTTTTCTTGGTTCTTGATCTTGGTGCTGCAGATCTGGCTTGGCCGAGGCGAAGAGCAACGGCAAGGCGGAGACGAAGGGGACGACGCCGCCGACGCCCAAGGCGAGGAAGCCGGCTGTGCCCAAGGCGCCGCATGGCGCGCCGCGCGCCGCAGACAAGTCCCCTGGCTCGGGTGACCGCAAGACGCCCAAGAGCGCCTCCAGGATCACCACCCCTCCAGAGGTATGGCAATTCGGGCTCCTCCCCCTCTCGCCTTGACGCTGAAAGCTGCTTGCTTTTCGCTGGAATCTGATTTGCCTGAGCGGTTCGATGGCTTGCAGTTGCAGAAGCCAGGGAAGGTGGCGAAGCCGTCTCAGGAGCAGGAGGCCGCGAAGCCGTCGCAGGAGCAGCAGGCGCAGCTCGCCGCGGTCCAGGAAGAGCTCGTGAAGGCGAAGGAGCAGTTGGTCGAGAAGGAGAAGGAGAGAGGGAAAGTTCTCGAAGAACTGGAGTGTGCCAAGAGGGCGGCGGATGAGGCCAATGCGAAGCTTGAGGAGGCACTCGCTGCGCAGTGCAAGGCGGCGGAGGAGTCGGCGACGGAGAAGCTCCGAGCTGTCGAATCGGAGCAGGCAAGCATTGGGTCAGTGCAAAGCGTGGAAGACAAGCTGCAGGGGAAGCTGGCGAGCATGCAGAGCCAGCAGGAGGCTGACATGGCTGCGCTTCGCTCGACGGTGGAGCAGCTTGAGAAGGCAAGGTATGAGCTAGCAGATGCAATTGATGCCAAGAATGCGGCGCTTAACCAGGCAGATGATGCCATTAGGGCTTCCGAGGAGAGCGCTGACAAGATTGGGCTCCTCAATGCAGAGGTGGCACATCTGAAAGAATTGCTTGATTCTGAGGTGGGGAGCATGTCGAAAGCTTCTGAGGAGCGCAGCAGGAAGCTTGAAGCAGAGAACTCTGGATTGAAGCTTGAGCTTGAGAAAGCGAAGGATGCTGAACAGAGGGTAGCTGAATTGGAGGGTGTGATTCAGCAGCTTAAAGTTGACATTGCTGATGCTAAAAAGGTAGGCTCCAGGTCAGAAGAGTTAGCTGGCAAATGGAAGAGGAAAGCACAGGAATTGGAGGTCAGGCTGGAGGAAGCTGATCAGTTTAACATTCTCAAGGGTGAGTCCTTGGAGTCAGCAATGAAAGAATTGGATTCAACCATCACTCTGCTCCAAGATAGAGAGTCTGAAATTGACGAGCTTCAAGACAAGGTCAAGTCTTTGGATGGTGAGGTATCCAGGCAGAAGGAAGATATTGATACCGCCGAGAAGGAAGCTGTCGAGTTAAGGTCAGAGATGGAAAGCCTTATATTGAAGCTCCAGTTGGCGGAAGAAGACCTAAACACTGACAAGATTGCAAGTTCAGAAATAGAGACCCTGACTGAACAGAAGAACAGCCTGGCCAAGGAACTAGAAGCTAGCAAAGCTGAAGTTGAGAAGATTAAGAAGGCCATGGAAGGTCAAGCCTCTGCTTTGCATGAAATGTCAGCTGAATTGAGAGATGCACAGGAGAAGTACCTCAGCAAACAAGAAGAGATTGAGCGTGCTCGTGCACAGGTAGAGGAGCTCAATGTGAGTCTGCAGAATACCAAGGAGAGCTATGAAGTCATGCTTGATGAAGCAAACTATGAGAAAGTTTGCCTCAAGAAGTCAGTTGAAAGAATGGAAGCAGAAGCCAAGAGTGCATCTGAGGAATGGCAGTCCAAAGAGGCAAGTTTTGTTAACTCTATAAAAAAATCGGAAGAAGAAAACATCAATGCCAGAGTTCAGATGGATAAGACCTTGGAAGCAGTAAAAGGCAAAGAAAGTGAAAATGCTGAGCTGCAGGGGAAGATGAAGCATCTTGAAGCTCAGCTAATGGAAGCTAACAGAACAAGTGAGGAAGCCAAGGCCGAAACCTTCCAATGGAAGGAGAAGCTATTAGACAAAGAAAATGAGTTGCAGAACATAAAGCAAGAGAATGACGACTTGCAGGCAAAGGAACTTGTTGCTTCTGAGAAGATAAAGGAGCTATCTTCCATGCTTGCAAATGCAAAAGATGGAGCTACAAATGGTACTAACAAAGAAGAAGGTAACACCAAGAGGGACAGTGAGGATGATGCACCGGTGATGGTAGTTGCCAAGATGTGGGAAAACAGTAAGCTTACTGACGATGGCTCATCTAAGGAGAAGGAGAATGACGGTGAGTCAGAAGTTGATTTAGAGTCCAACAAGGGAGATGCCATTGTTGACAGCAATGGGGTGCACTTGACGGCCAACAATGGCAGTGCATCGCCGACCAAACAGCAGCAAAAGCAACAGCAAAAGAAGAAGCCCTTGCTGAAGAAATTTGGGGGCTTGCTGAAGAAGAAAAGCCAAGCTTAGCATAAAATCTGATGACATTTATTTGTTTTATGCTGTGGCATCTCTTTTTTGACTGGTCATCTAGCTTCAGAGTCTTGCCTCTTCGGTAAAGAAAATGTTGGGTGTTTAATAGAATACAAATGGTCGATTGTATTTACAGCTGTTTGTTTATTCATTGTGCATGTTTGATCTTCATTCATATCCTATTTATTGTATTTATTGTTATTGTATATTATGCCTTGATAATGTTGTTGTAAAAGGAGGAAAATTTTCAGATCGATTGGTACAGATTTATTTTAGGACCTCTATGAGCATATGCGTGTAATTCATCTCAAGCAGAAAGTGTCATGGTGCTTCATGTTATTGAGCTGGCATTACAGAGTGATGATGGTAACAGCTTATGCATTATTGGACAGAAAAATCCTATCATACATGTGATAGCAAGCAGGTAATTGATGAGGCCGTTGTTCATCAATAATGGATTTGCTCCAGCTATTCTATTCAGATTCAACATTTCCCCAACCACATGAACTGTCTGTTTGGTATAACTTTAACTCCAAGATTCATGCTAGATCTAGAGTTTGTATACTATAATAAAATAGTTTAAACTTTTGTTTTTAATCTAGAATAAAAATAAAATTGCTTAACTAAATATCTTTTATACATCTACAGCTCTTGACCAGCTCCAAATTTTTTAGATCTAGAGCTGTACCAAACAGAACCTAAACAGTCACTGATCTACATTATGTATGTCTGAATTATTCATGTCTATCACAAGGATGGATACGGAAAGCAACGGCCGGTTATACAGGTACAGGGCCTATGGTGAGAATGGTGAACTTTCCATGAGACCATAAATTCGTCATTTATGCAGGTCAGGGCCTATGGTCAATGGCAGCTTTGTCTATCCTTTTTTTCTGAAGGATGGACGTTCAATAGAAGGCTTCCTATTGTATTCCAAGTCAATACAGAAATACAGACCATCAGATTACTAGTATTACGAGTACTTGGCAATGTGTTTTGTTTTAATTGATCTCGACTGTTGGAATAAAAACCTTCCTATCATGAAAAGAGAATAATATGTGAAAGCAAATGAATCTTATCTGCAGTTCCAAGAAGACCAGGTCCACATGCGCATCTTTGTCTGCTCAGTTCGATAGTCCCATGTCCACCGCCAAATCGGTTTGGTTTTTTCAGCAATACACGCCAAATATGTGAGTTCAAATGCGACTCAATATGATGGGAAAGTGATGAAAGCCTGTACTACCTGGAGAGGCGTCCACTGCTTGTTCGCTTGTGGATGGAAGTGGCCAAGATAAGGAGAAGCATAGGCCATGGTCAAGGGGACCACCGCGCACCAGTTCCTCCTCAGTGAAACCATGTGAAGCTCTGACATCTCTGCATGAACAAAACGGCTGGGTTCAATACTCCTACATGGCATGCCCCCATATTGGCACGACCTCTGTGTCCTGATACATTGGCACATTCCGCTGCATACCTTCGTGATCCCACTATCCCAGTAGTCCACAACGCTGTGCCAGAAGGAATCACGTGTCCTAGGAACAGTAACATACTGACATTGCAGCATGAAGAAAAAAAGCAGTTTGCAAACTAGTAATTGCTACTTTGTTAGCATGTAGATTGTACCAATGCTCAATGCTGTATGGTAAATATTTCCCTGCTGGGATCATAGATTGATGGGTGGGATGTGGCTCTCCACAGAAAGGTGAAAAGAGAGGCACGATTTGGAGCTCAGAAATGTACATAAAGCTTCTGCTGCTATTAAATTTGTAGCTGGCATGCTGTGCACAACATTTGAATTCGTCTACAACAGGCACAGTTTAGTTAACCATGCCAGCACCAAGAGAAAAAAAATCAAATGTATTTTGTAGTTGAGAGTTGAGGGAGAAAGAGGGAGCCTATCTTAGTTCAAAGTTAAAAATTAAACCTATCCAGTGCGGTAAATGTACACTGAAGCACTGGGCTGCATCTCTCAGAAAGAGAACTCCTTAGGTAAACACTTGTCAAACTTGCTGGATAAAAAGCTCTTGTACTTTCCTTTAAGTTCTCCCACCGCAGTCAAAAACATGTATTTTTCTGTCAAAAAAGGGTAACAGTATATGGTTGATGTTGACGGTATGTTGGTATAAATGAACTATTTACCTCTAATATCTTCGGATTTGTAATCCAACATATTGTTCGATAATGCTACCTCTATTAGCCTCATGAACTCCTTGCCTGTATTTAACAATGTTTGAAAGCCAAATGTCCTTCATTCCAGCAGAGCAAATCGAGTTATACATGAAAGGTCACTGAGTTTTTGTTACCATCTGTGTATTTTCCAGAGTTCTTGGCGTTTATCAGATATGTAGGTGTGTTCTTTTCTTTCAACTGGAAAGGCAGATTGGTAGAACATCGGTCTTTTGGCATATATACCAGAATAGCAGGAGTAGATGGAATCATGAACGGTAGAGAGCTAGCACTAGTTAAAGACTAGCATAAGGCAAAGAAATTGAGCAACTTACATGAGAAAATAAGGAATTTGCTAGGGCAAGTGGATCAACAGGGGAGGGGCCCTTGCTGTAAGCTGGGACAAATTTACCATCATGATATCCTGCTAAGTGGTAAGCAGCCTGGCCTGGAGAGAGTTTTGATACTGATGGTAGGTCATTGGTGCTGAAAGAAAAGAAAACATTGACACGTTGTTAGCAACTATGTTTTGGAACAAGCGTACATAAAGCAACAACCAGCAGTACATATACGTAGACCAATTGCTTTTTGCCACTACAATTTCTTTGCATTTTAAACATCCAGAAGGACAAAAATTAAGTGCTTCTCACTACTTAGCAAACAACTTTATCACACTATTCTGTAAACAGGAAACAGAACAGCAAATGATGTTGTGCACCCTTTAAAGCATAGGTTCTTCATTACCTGTCAGATGCTATGATAATTACTGTATCTCGTTTGGCAAACAAAGTTGGTTCCCTTGCCTTTGTGGGGAATAGAACATTAGATCCTTTAGAAGAGACAACCACACCACTGTCAATGGACACAAGAACGTCCTGAATTTTTGAGGACTTGATGACCTCCGCTGGGGAAAACAACATTATAACTGAACCGCCAAAATTTAGAAGCCTGATATGTAAAGTACAGAAGACAAATATGATAGCTGTCAAAAGAATAAAGGAAATGATAAAAAAAAAATTAAGAAGATCCTACCATCCAGGAAATGGCAATCCTCCTCTTGCAGATAATATAGGGGCAGTCAAAGCACTAAGAGCTCCTTTTAGCATAGTAGAATCAGCAAATGCTTTGCCACATAGGATAAGTGACGGGCGTTCTATGTCTGCTGCTGCAAATCCATTAGCATATCGTGTTCCAGGACCAAGAATATTCCTGACATTAGTACTGTCCAAAAGCATGCAGTGAGAAAATATTACTTTTGAATTAGGAACAACCAAAGGCTTTGTGGCTTTTGCTGATAAGAAGATAAGATTACCTTATGGAATTGGCCACATATATAGTCAATGGGCATGTGTCATGGGAAATAGCACGATCTGGTATTTTCCAAAGGACATTGGAAAGTAACATAACAGCAGAGGGGTTATCACTAATGACACGGATCTTTGCATCACATTCCAAAGATGAACCAACAGCACCGTCCTGGACATACAGAATTGAGATGGATGAAAGATGAAAGGTCACCTGAAGAAAGGGAACGGTTGAACAAAACTCATGGAGACCAACTCAATTGATAAGAGGAACCTTTGATTCTGCTTGCAAGAGGTCACTAACTTTTAACTCATAATAATTCATGAGAATCATTGCTAGATAACAAGCCATGGAGAGTCAAACCAAAAATACAAACCTACCAGTTTCAGAAGCTTTGCAAATTGAGCTCTTGAAACATCAGGAATCCCACTGAGGACATTTCCTCTAACATGAAGTGGGATGCCACACAGACACTCTTCATGCCACAGAAGTAGGTAACAAGTTATACATTAGCATCAGTCATATCAATTGTATATACGCACCATACATTTACACACAAACCTGTGTAAGCTGCACCACCTTTCTTAAGCTCTGATGTCTCCAAGTTATAGAATGTCTTATCTTTTACGACAACACCTCTTCCAGCAATAGCCCAATTAAGACCATATGAAACTTCATGGTCTTCTCTGTGCAACAAAGAGTAGTTTAAAAACGTTGAAATGTAATTATTTGTAATGACTGGTCCAATTCGAATGAACAGAATAATTACACTCAATACAGATGAAACACCAAATAATGAAAGCAAGTTGTAAAACATGGTGAGATTTGCACAGTAGACACATAATTGATTAATTGAAAATTTGGAATCGAGAGTTTCATAAGCATAGACAGAATAGAAGTGTATGGCATGGCCACGCTTACCTTGACAGGGCAATAGTCTCTCATTGCTTCGATGGTAAGCGCAACGGAACTGCACATTTCAGAAGCAAAAATTTACAGTCAGACTCCCTAAGTACACTCCATTTAACAATCACAACTACAAAACAATCGCAATATTTTCTCATCACGGGGCTACTAAGCTTGCGTTTGGCATATAATCCCCGTCAAATTCAATAGAGATGGACACCTGCAACCAGCTCTTCCATCGCCCAACGACGCATCAGACGAGCACAGACCACAGAGCTCAGCTCCTCCAAATCAGCCACGGAACTAGGGCTCCTTTTCTAACTCCCAGTTCACCATCTTCCGAAACACATCAGATCAGGTAACCTTGCCGAACAAACCACGAGATTCGAAAACCATAGCGCGCTCGACTGGAAGCAGTACGGAAGGTAGACTCACCTGCCCAAGGCTCGCCGCCGGTGCGGACGCCGAGACCGCGGCCGCGGCGGCGCGGCGGAGAAGTCCCAGCATGTGCTTCGCGTTCCGGTCCGGCGGCCTGGTTGTCGCGCAGGCGCCGCCTGCTCCTCCTCCCACGAGCTCACGGCGGAGACGGCGGTGCGGTGGCGACCGCGTGGGCGAGGCCCCGGCCCAGTAAAATCTAGCCCATTAAGTGGCTAAACCAGATAGGCTTAGATATTTGTAGGCATTCCGCAAAATAATAAGAGTAATTGGGCCGTACTTTATATTTCTATAAATTCGGCCCATTTTGAAAAGCCATCTAGAATAAGCTGGCGATGACTAGCCTAATGGGCCTTTTGTAACGGTTGCGTTCTCCTTTCAAGTTTGGAGTTTGGACACGTCAAATTTGGATTTCTGCAGCAAAATGATATCACATCATGGTCTCATCTCAAAAAAAGGAAGAGAATCGTGGTCACATAAAAAGTGTGCCGCAAAAAGATCACAAAGTGAAGCACATGACTGTTCGAGAGGTTAAGATTTTAAGAAGCATCGTGGATAAGAATCTAGAAAAACCACTATTTTCTAGTTTATGTTTAGGTTCTACAGCTATTGAGTTTAATATCTATGTTTAGATTGTAGACTATTTAAAAAACTTAAGATTCTAATAGTAGCTGCAACTGCTGAAAGCTAGGCCCACATAAACTGGCAATCAATCGTTATCATACTTATCACAACAAGAAAAAAATTGCAAGAAAAAAATGATGGTTTATCACTATCAAAATAACTCCTTTATTATATTGCTACCTTATGACAATGACACGTGACAGCATTTAAGTCAATCACATATGGGTTAGAATAAAAAATAATTAAAATCACTTCTTAACAATGACAAATCATCAAATATCTCGTCAAGCAACAGCACAGTACAAAGATAGGCTGTCATTTGTCATTGAACAAAAGAGGTCTCCTTTAAAACAAAAGAATTTTGAAGGATTTTTTTATAGGAATTAGAAAATTCCGGTGTTCAAAAAGAGACTTCGATATATGGAATGAATGAATCTGATCAATATATACAACGATCAGATCGGATGCTTGTCCCATCTAAACAACGCTACTAGGTTACACTTGAAAGCAGCTTTGCCTGATGGGCATTGTGCCTCCCAGATTCATAATATGGGGACTATAGGTGGCTAACCATGAGTCCATGACATAAATGTTTTGATGTTAACCCAGGCTTCCTGTGATGCAGGTCACGGAAGAACTTGGGGTTGAGGTCCTGCCATGCGGTGTAGAGTGTAGTCACTAGTCATGCAAACCATGTACTGTCACTCTTTCAGGCCCTGTTGTTCATACTTCCAGACCTAATGATCCAACCCTGCATGCTGGATCTTCATATGTACAGATGAGATGATGCGAACTGTTGCTTCAGCGATCATGAAGTGGCTACTGCCATTTCCGGTGTTTTTTCTTGAGCCTCATCCTTGCCCAACAATGCTGGTGTGACTGAAACAACCCCAATCAAGAACAGCAAGGCTATCGACTGGGTGTCATACAGGTCACTCAGTGATGTTAACTCTCCTAGAGCAATCCCAGCCTGGATGTTAGGAAAAAAAACAAAGAATGGGGTTAGTGTTATCTCACTAGTGCATGCTATAAGGTGTCACACAAACTAGAATAGAAAACTTTACAAACTTACCCTCACTGTCACATAGGCAGCTGGAATGAGACCAATGAGAGTAGCCAGTAAGAATATATGGTAGGGCACATCTACTATGGGTGAGGCTAAGTTGATGAAGGTGTTTGGCAATGTTGGGGTGACCCTGAGAAAAAGCATGTAATTCAACAGCTTTTCTCTTCTTCTGGCAACCTGAGAAGAAAGAAGTTGCACCTTTTCAGCAATGAACTGCTGTCCCTCAGGATCTTGAATCCAAAAGTCAAAACAAAGAGCGGAGCAATTAGAATTTTTGTGTTGATGCTAACCTGCTTCTGGAAGAACATGAGCTTATCTGGCCACAGTGAGAACACCAATGGCTTTCCAATCAGCTTCGACAGGAAAAAGCACGAAGAAGCACCAGCAGAGGCTGCGAAGACCACGAGGGCCAGGCCATGGAGTTGTCCAAACAGAGCACCAGCAAGCAATGACATGAATATTGTTCCAGGGATCATGAAGGTCTGCATGAAGATGTACACAGAACAGTAACCCACCAACACCTGTATGGTGTAGTCACTGGTATAGTTCTCAAGATGGCCACTGCAAGGAAAACACTTGTAGTTAGAAACCAAGGACAATTTACATTGTCATCAGTAGCAATTGGACTATTCCTATGCACACAACTGAACTTGATTTTCAGCTAAAGAAAATAACTAATGATAGCAACTGGGTCACAATGCAATGCACATGACGTAAAAGTAGTGAGCCGATATTCCGCATCACACGTGTAGATCAAAATGTGTTACTTCCTCCGTCCCATAACATTGGGATCTAAGACCGGATTTGATATTTTACAGTACAATGAATCTAGACAGTGACACTGTCCAGATTCGTTGTAAAAGTACGAACATAGAACATGCTGGGGCTGAGTCCAATGCATATGGCAATACTAGCTGGCAAGACTGTGACATGATAGATAGGGGGATTTCTTACTCCACCAAGAATCAAATGAGTTAATCATGGATGATGGAGTCATGAAGCTATGACGGCTTGGTATTGTAAAACCAGATTTTAATCCAATAAGGTCCATCTTGTTAGGCTACCAAAACAAGCATTAATCACGCAACTATTCGAATTCTGACACACGTTGCTATTGCAGCGTTCTCACATTCACAAATTTGAATAGTAGTTTGAAAAAGGTCAGCGAAAAGGGGCAGGTTAGGCTCCCCCGGATTTATGAAAGCCACAGTATGAATCACAATTATTTTTGCCAGATCCATGTTCTACATCTTGCATAGAAACAATTGTTCTCAGCAGACGAATGCTCAGATCCTTTCCAAATCACGAGATAATCACCACTATTTTCCCTCTAAACTTTCCCTAATCAACTGTTCCATTCCCAAATACTCTGATCCGCAAAAAGTAGAGGATATTAGCATTGAAATCGCAACAAAGACAGGGAAAGAAAAATCTTGCTAAACACATATGGCATAAGAACTGCATATGTGCATTGCTCTTAGGTTGATCCATCAAAACAGATACGCATTATGACAAAGAAGAATTACAGGGAATCGGATTGTGTCTTCGTAACTCAAGAGGGCAATTCACGTGCAGGAATTAATCGATTAGTAATCATAAAAAATCACGACGACGAAACAAAGGAGGAAACTTTGTCATACGACAGCGCAAAAAAATGGAAGCTTTCGTGAACGAAAGTGACCATAGACCAACTAAAGCAACAAATGAGAGGGGCACAAGTGATTACGTGAGGATTTGGAGTTCCTCGAGGTTGCGCGGCAACTTGAGGAAGCTGTAGTCGGAGTCCGGCATGGACAGGTAGACTCCGACGAGCCCGGTGGCGAAGGCG
>KE372784.1:210995-221956 GCA_000418225.1 Zizania latifolia | reverse complement strand
CTGATGTTGATAGACCAAGAGCATCTTCTTCTTGGAATGCCCTGCATATTCGCACATGTTCACAACAAAAACAATATTAGTAACTTGTGTAGGTGAACGAAGCAACACAATATTATCTGTTGTGCAAGTAAAGCTATGTAAACCCGCTGAGCAATAACGTAGCGCTCTCACTACTGTAAGAGTATAAGTTACGAAACGAGAAACACAAAGAACACCTCAAAAGCTGCAACATTCCACTAAACCATAGAAAACTTCTGCCAGATGACAAGGACGGGAATTATGCAGAGAGCCGACATCCAGATCGCAGATCCAACAATTACAAGTGGAGCGATCAGTTATTGCTGGGTACCGCTTCCATGCCACACTGCCACAGTGCCACTGCCATACATAATTACATACACATGTAAAACAATCAAGGCAAACTAACCCAACGAAAAAGATAGCAACAACTACCAAGGACTAACTTCTAAGGTTAAACTGTAGGATCCATTAGAATTTGGAACATATAACTCTGTCTCTGTATGCCCTGAAGCAGTCAGATCCTCTCTGTATGCAAAGAATACATTATGTACAATGTGTGTCAAAAGGTAAATAAATGTGATTCGTGCTGCAAAATATCAGGAACAACAGAAGCTACAAAATTGGTGTCGATAACAGATAACTGCGCCTGTTAATTGTTTAAGCCATAACAGAAACATCATTACTGTCCCCATTGGAAGCAACCTTCACCTTTTTTACCTTTTTTGATTGATTTGCCTGATTTTCTTTTCCTACATGACTTTTCAAAGTTCTCTGCTACCAATACAGCAGGCTCAACCTGTGCAATTTCACCATTCTCCACTGATGAGCCATTTGTATCATCTCTGCTTGTACTCTCATCTATGTCCAGATCTACAACAGACATCCGGGTCAAGGTGTAGTCCAATAAAAATGTGCAATGTGCTTCACACTAGTCTATCAACTCTGCTGAAATGTCTCTGTGAATATGGAATAAGTCCCTCAAGGAGCTCACTGATGCCTTTTATCTGCATAAACCAATGGCACGCCTCATGATGATTGATGGGCTCTTGGACACAACTCATAGAAAGGGGGGAGAGGAAATACCTCCACGATATCTGTGGGAGGCAAGCTCCTCAATACCCAAAAAAGCACAAACTGTGCGACATGACAAAGCTTAAGTTTTGTATTCCATTCCTGGATATACTCAAGAAGTACACAGATACCTTCCTTTGGAAGACCAAGAAGGGCCTTTTCTATTGGGTCCTCCATATCAGACATCCTGTACACTCAAGTGATATATCATTTTTTATCAAAGAAAACCAGAGTGAGTTCTAATGAAGGATGATGAGTACCTGCAAAGCTGCGAGAATAAGTCAAGAAGCCTGTGAGGTCTTCTAAGCTCAAAAGCAAGTTGTATTGCTCTTGTATAATCAGAATCCAACACTGCATTTTCTAATTCCTGACCTCTCAAATCCTCCTCCTGCAACAATGGTGAATGTACATTAGTTTTGCAACTATATGAAATGCATTCATATTTCTGCAACCATGGGCAGACTTGTAAAAAGAAACATGTGTAGCTGATTTGGAAGTGACAAGGAAAAAGCCCAACAAACCCATCAAGATATGGTGGGCAGGTAAAGAAGAACGATGTAGGCCAACATCTTAATTACTAAATTGATCATGTGTTCAGCACAGTAGCAGACTCAAATCCCATCTCTTTTGTCTTTACAAGAAGCACTGCGCTGAAAGTATAATAGAATACATCACTTGCCTTTTTACGAAAATCTTCCTGCTTATCTTCCATGGTGCAGTCATGCAAAGGTTAAGAACAGCATCAGTTCCACCAGTCGCAAGCATTTCAGTTTTCCTGCCAAGAGCCAGTGTCCAAACCTGTTGAATAACTGAGAATCAGTTGCCAAGACCAACTTAAACATTCAGCCAAAGATAAGATATCTTCCGCATCATCTATTAAATATTAAGGAAACTTTGAGATAACTACACAAGTCAACAATTTTGTTAGATGCTGAAATACATATTAAACAATTAAATAAAACCAAATGTTCTGTCCAAAGAAGAATTTGCTATAGGCAGGGAAGTCCCAATTGATCAGAAAAACTGAAAAACATGTTGCAAGTGTTCATTACATAGCTAAAAATTGCATGTTATCAAAATAAAATGGTATGAGCAACAACGCCGGCAGTTTTCTGGTTGACTGAACACAAGTATGGTTCATTACTGATTCTATGAACATTGGTAAACAGCACTTCATAGACAGTGTATTAATCATTGACTTGACACAGATTGCACTGTGACATAGGTAAGAGAAAACTGGAATGTGATAATAAAAGGTACTTCTCAATGAAAAATAGAGCAGATCAGCATATAATACCTTCCCGTCATGCTTATCATAAGTAGAAATGCATTCATTTGTTTTGATAGTCCATAGTTTCACAAGACCGTCACTTCCAATATTAAGGAACATCGCAAGAAAGTGTCAATAAAGTCCCCCCTCATTTAGAAGAACCTTGAGAATGTGCCATGTTTCTTCTTACCACAGGAAACAAATTGTGTCCCACGTGAAAGGAACGAAGCTCGTAAAACACTTGATGTATGTGTTAAATTTACTTAATCAATCTTAAACATAATTAGCCTAATGGATGAACACCTTCAAGCAGAAATATAAAACTGACTGGAAATTTGAGATAAGGAAGCCATTAAGGATGAAGAAGGGATCTACGGCGCACGGCTACATCAACATCCTTAATGGCTTTCTCATCTCAAATTCCTGATCAGTTTTATATTTCTGCATGAAGGTGCTCATCCATTAGGCTAATTATGTTTAAGATTGATTAAGTAAATTTAACAGTATAGCCCTCAAATGTCTTCAAGCATGAACCATCAGCAACAACCCATATTTTGACTGTTCTGTCACCAGATGATGTAATGACACATTGCTCAACAGGAGAAAACTCAACTGACCAAATGCCCCTTTTATGCCCTTTAAGGACAACAGAGGACATTAGGTTTGGCAGTTTCCATATGCATGCAGTACGGTCCTACAGAATCAAGGCAATGAGATCTAATGGTAAGTCAAATGATTTAAGTCCAATAAAAAGTTGCAGTACCATCTACCATTATGTAATTTGTATAACACACTACAATCTAACCTCAGAACCACTGCAAGAGAGTTAATATCTTTGTCATGTGCAGCTACAACAGCCTTTGCTTTGAGAGGAACTTCACCATCTACATCATTGAGCGTATCATCCCAGCTCCATATCTTGATAGTCCAATCACTAATAAAAAGATAACATCATTTTCGAGCAATGTTAGAAGTAAAGCACTGGAAAGAGCCATATGAGAAATGGAACTATCAGTCTCAAAACTTATGCTCAAGACTTCATGAATAGTTCTGTACTTCTGGTACAAAAGGCAAAGTAGGATATCCTCAGAACACTCACTGCTCATGCACGTGGAAAATCAAATCAAAACATGGGATCTCAATTATTCTCACAAGAGTGACAACTAGCTAATTATTTTTTACGATGCATCAGAGAAACATGAATAATTAGAGGAACTGGATATAACAAAAAAATGGTATCTCAATTGTTCTCACAAGAGTGACTATGTTTTCACGATGCATCAGAGAAACATGAATAGTCAGAGGAACTGAATATAACTATATTTCTATAGCTAAGCATCATTGCATCACTGTAGGCATAAAAAATACAGAGGAACTAAATAATATCTATAGCTAAAATGGAACAGAAATAACTTGCACACCAACCTGCTTCCACTAACAAAAAAGTTCTTTGATTTCTTTGAGAAGGCAACAGACCCAATAGCTCCCAGATGGCCTTTGCCAATACCAATACAGCTTCTCTTTTCCATATCCCACAACCTCACCTGTGAAATATAACCATTTCAAATTCCAAATAGTAAAAGCAACACAGAAAACACTCTGCTGAAATGGGGAAAAACAAGGAAAAATATGCTAGTCGAGCCAGGACAGGGCATTACAACTTACAGTGTTGTCTTTGCTCCCCGTTACAACAAGTGTCTTTCCAGAAGCAGAGACACAAGTGTCAATACAGACAACAATTTCGGTGTGACCAGACAGCACATAAGAACATGAGATTGATATGACGTCATAAACACGGACCTGCATATCGAGGAAAGAGCCTGAGAAAGTTAAAATACAGCAGCCCATAATAACTGTACTAAGATTATTTAGGGGTATCTCAAGTCTCACCTGCTCCAAGTTAGTGGCTACAGCAAGATACTGCTCATCCTCCCCAACAAACTTCAAATGAAGAATCTCATCATTATAACCTACTAGGCATTTATATAGGTTCAATTGGAAGGCCCCTCCGTCGGTTCTTGTAGGACGGTAGAACAAAAACTGCTGATCAGCAGTAACGCATAGCAATCCTTGACTATTTGGCAACATAACAGCAGATGTAAAACCCCTTCTAGACTCCTCATTCTCTATGCCAATAGTTACATCTGATGATTGCTGCTCAAATATGCAGAGAGCACTGTAGAATGACCATAGAAGGCATCAATTTTATACAGTCTAGAGCTTTGCAAAATCACAATTGTAAAAGCATTGACTGATTTACCTTTCCAAGCACCAGATGCGCAAAACCCCACGTTCACCAACCGTAAGAAAATAGCCATCTGTTTTTCCCTTTAAAATTGTCGGTTCAATACCCAAACAAGAAAATAAATTACTTCCTAGCTCAATGAAGGTGCCCCTGTACATCATAAGAAAACAAATAAGCTTATCTTGCGTGCTATACTACGAAAAAATTGAAATGCACCAATAATATACTGAGGTCTGTTGCAAAAGAAGTTAAACAGCCAAGTCTGATGAACTTCCGATTTCAGAAAAGGAGTGAACACTGAGCAGTTTTCTGCATTTCATATTTTTCATTGAATCTAGATTGAGCCAATCAAAACTAGCAGAGTACTGTACCTGTGTTTTTTGTCGTTAACAAGAGTAACATTGCATTCAATAATGGGATGATAAATTGCGCCACATTTTATTCTCATTTCAGTCATTTGGAACAAGTTGTAAGAGAGGAGGATGGGAAAAGGCAATGAATTCCAGTCCCACCACCAGGTCAAGTTCAGCAAGCATAAGAATAATTGAATAAAGTAATCCAAGCTTCCTGAGCTTGTAAACACCTGTATTTGGGCAATGTTTGACAGTATAGTTCAAAATTTGGAGGTTTGTGAAATTTTCCTAGTGTGCTCAGTTTGTATTTTATCATGACAACCCACATGATTAACAGTTCATAGCACAAATCGTTAGAGGAATAAACACCAAAATACTTTCAGCCGCAAGTTTGACTCACATGAAAATGCTAGAGTAAGCGGAATTCAACATATTCCTTCCATACCAATTCAAATAGAAGACAGTAAATGAAATCATCGCATAACACACCGAGTTTTTGTGGAAAACAATACTACCTTCCAGCTGCGTGCACAAGTGCGGGACGCGAGGTCCCAGACTCTAATGAGCCTACGCCCTACTGTGCCCCGCGCTGAAGAGGAGGCGGGAGTCGGGGGACAGCGTGAGAGCCGTGACGGCCTCGTTTTCGCCTTCGATCGGGTCCCCTATGGCGAAAGCGTCGGAGGCGGACACCACACGCACCTCTCCGCCGCAGGCACACGCGAGGAACGCCTCCGCGTCGCCTTCGCCGCCGGGAGCGCTCCCGACGGCGAACGGCCCGCCCGTGTAGAACTGCTGCAGCGAGAGGTCGCAGCGGTAGTCCTTCTTAAGCTCCATCGACGAAGCCATCGCGAGGCGGCGCAGCGAACGACGGCGGAGACTAGGGTTTTGCTGCTGCGGCGCGGCTGCGGCGCGAGAGGAGGGGGGTTTAAGCTAAGGCCTAACTGCCTAAGAGCCGGGTGTACCGTGTACGGGGGAAGAAAGCAAAGGTGTCCGGTGTCGCCGACATGCGGGTCCCACTCCCACTTACAGAGAGAGAGCATCGCGGAGAACGGAGATGGCGCCGCTGGAACTGACACGTGGGTCCACATGGTGGGGCCACCCTTCTATTATGAATATATGATTGCTCAAAAGCCCAGAGGCTTTGTTTCGATGGGCCAAGAAACCTCGAGCCATACAGCCTGTCAACCTGGCCCACTCGAGCGAATGACAGCTGAGGCCTGCGGGCCACTCGGCACGAACGCACCCACGTTCGGTGGGCCGTGCGGGCCCCCTCTTTCGGAGCCGGCAATCTCCCGCCCCGTCCGGCCGTGCCCGGCGCCGGCGTCCGGCGTCCGGCGACCGGCGACATGGCCGGACTGTGCGCTGCCGCCGAACTAGCGCGCTCTTCTTCTCTTGCACCGGCTGGGGATTCCGACGAAGCTGCTCCAGCCTCCAGGTTATGTTTCGCTTCTACGTACGGTTGCACAGCACCTTGGCCCGAATGGTCACGCCGTTTTCGCCTAAAGACGATGGGGGGGCTCCTCAGGCCACAGCTTTACGTGGTGGTTTTACTTGAAAGTTTTTAAAAGGCCTCGACTTTGGTGAGCGTAGAGGCTGAAAGTGAGAAATTTCAGGTGCGATAATGCGCGACGGGCCAGACGGGCAAGAAGGGTACCGTCGAACCGCCGCCCCTCTCATGAACCTAACCACGCAAAAAATCAACGTTGAGATCGATCGATCGAGCATTCGAGCCAGCGTCTCCGTCGAGACGATCAGCATCGCCTGCTCTCTTTGCGCTGCTGGTAGCTAGCAGCAGTTGCCAGACTCTGCGTCGCGCGTCCACGTTAAAGAGTCAAACGCGCATATGAGCATATCCCAAACAAGTCGCAGCACGAGCGAACAGCCCTCGTCCTTCGACCACCTCCACTTGACTGATAACTGTGCCCGATTTCTTAAACATTCTCCGAACAAACCCAGGCATCCTCCGACAGCCGGTATATGTGGGCCGCCGCCGGCCGCTAGCTAGTGGTTTGGTTTGCACGTCGGCGTCGCCTCGGTAAACGCGGTTGGAAATCTCAGCCGGCCGCCGGCGGGGCCGTCCTTGTCAGGCGCGTCACGCCCCCTTCGTTTTTCAAGCTGCATGCGGTGAGCATCAGCGACGACACCTGCTTCGCGCTAACGACCGGACCGCGACAACCAGATGAGGCTCCCCTTTACGCACGAACTGATCGATCGGGACACTGTGCGTGCAGGTATATCTAATTATCTATCCTTCTAACCGGTGAAAAAAGATGGCTGCATGATTGGCACAGCTACACCGTGGCAGACTGAGAGAGAGAGAGAGAAAGATGGCTGCATGATTGGCACAGCTACACCGTGGCAGACTGAGAGAGAGAGAGAGAGAGAGGCTAGCTAGCTTCGAGTAGAATCTTCTCCGTTTGGTCGCGTTCATAAGCATGTAGCAAGCAGGCTTTGATTAGCAGTGCGCGCGTCGCCATGGTCTTCTCGGACGAGCAGATAGCAGACAGGAGCGATCGAGATAGACCTTTCACAAGTGGCTCGTTCTTGTTCACTCTAGAGTTGTCACCGTCATGCCATCGTTTAATTTTGTACGGAATACAAGCATCGATAGATGATCGGTGTACGTATTATATACCATTATTTGTACTGTACTAATGTACGATATATGTGTATATATATTACAGAAACGGAGATGGGGAGACAAGCAATATGAAACGTCATAATCAAATGGCCGTTTTCATGCGTGCTTAGCCTTAGCTCTGGTTAACTAACTAATTAGGTTGTAATGGTTCTCAAACTGCGTGTGATACACGTCGTCCTCTCATTAATAATTACGAAATTTATTAATCTCAATTGTATTTTTTATGATTTAATAATTTCGAAATTAATAATTAATATATTATAGTCTTTTTACGATTTACTATTTATGATATTCATAATTAATAAATACTAAAGCATATTTAGTTGAATATACAGTAAAATAAATAAGTTTTAGAAAGAACTAACAAAGCTAAAGGTAGATTAGCCCACGACCTAATTAAATGGTCTATAGGATGTACCGCGATGACAATATAACTCATCTAATTAATAATATATAGCTAGATTTGTTGATGTGAGAGCTTTATCAAGGTGCACGTCCAAATAGTATGTATGTATAGAAAACTGATGTAAATTCAGACACTCTTCAGTTATTAATCAGGTCTACTTTAAAAAAATGTACGTACGTACGTGTACGTTGGATCTTCACACACCACTACTTTCGATCATTTCACATAAAGAAAAGGAAGACGAAACGCAACTAAAAAGTCTGACGAGTTCATAATTCAGCAGCATTTCTTCTTCTACACTGAGAAACTTTCTTGCATGGATATAAGATATATATCACTGACACAACTTCGCACAACAAACAAATTAGTCAAGAGTTCGTTTTACCTTCTGCTTAAAAAATGTTATTTAACCCTCGTCCTTTGAAACGGCAAGACAGACTTCCCAAAAGGTCTAAATAGTCTATAATCTGAATGCCTCAATGATCAACTCAGATTCACTCACGTCATTCATGCTTAATTTTCTTTTGAGATGTACAGTCGTCAATGGCTTCAAACCTCGGGCAAACCTTTTACGACTTACCTAATTGCTAACGGCCGGATGAGAGCCTTTTGTTGCTAATTATCATATCAGGACGCCAAAGTCGTCATAGATGAGGTCGTCACAGGTATAGATCAAATAACACAAGCAATTAACAAGCTAACGCCTGAGATCTAATCGACTCCGTTATTGTGATCGGAGATCGCATGCTACAGAGACTTTTCCATGTCGATTCTAGAAGGCCGTCACCTTCACCTACATCATATCCGTCTTCTTCACCTCCACAAAGCAACCTCCTACTCCAATAGTCCAACTAATCAAGATGATTGAGGGAATTATGGTGTTGTTTATAGTTGATGGACCCATTTTGACATTGTCACTGCTACAAGAATGCACCTCCCCGATCGACCAGCAATTTGTGACGTCTACAATGAATGAAATCTGAGGGCGTGTTTCCGGAGGGAAATAAGATCTGCCAAAGACGTCATATGAAGCGAACAAGGTTTTCTGTCCGTTAGGATCTGAGGTTAGAAGAATTCACAAATGTCCAAGTGATTGCATATTGTACGATAAAGAAAATACCGACTTGGAAGTATGACATATATGCAAAGCATCTCAATACAAGCGAAAGTGTAGTGATGTTAAGAAGTCAAAGAAGGGTGTCCTACTAAGGTTGGTTAACTGGTATGTACCTGCCTATTATCTCTCGTTTGAAATGAATGTTTACTAATCCCAAGGAAGCCAAGTTTGTTTGTTGGTACTCATGTGATCATAAAACTGATGGTAAGCTAAGACACCCTAAAAATTTTATGCAATTGAGGAATATCGATTGGCTATATACATAATTTGTTGTAGACCTAAGAAACACTATGTTCAGTTTGAGTTCAGACAACATGAACCCTTCTTTTAACATGGGTAGTCGGCATAGCACTTACCAATTATTCTTCGCAACTACAACATACCCTACCTCCTTAGGTGTGCATGAAGAGAAAGTACCTCATGATGGTAATATATGTTAATAATGCAAAGACGAGATGTTTACTTGAAACCTCTTGTGGACAACCTGCACACACTCTAGAATGAAGGGATTCAGACATGGGATGTGTGTATGATCAAGAGAACTTCAACATTCATGCAGTCTTATTATGCACGATTAATGACTATGAGTGTTGATACCATCCATAATAGATAGTCCAAATGTTTGTGTCAGATGGTCATTACAAACCACCACAAATGATTTATCACTGACAGGTGGTAAGGTACACCGGTGATGCGGATGCACTCATCTATAATAGTTCATTAATTAGTTCCCAAGCAACCATCACAGATGATACCATCACCGTCGTCGAGTCTTCACTCGTCACATATGAGCCTTCCACACTACTAACTATTCATCAGTATACGTCTATATTCATCATAGATGAATTATTTTGTTGCAGTGTGTCATAATCAGTTTCATTAGTAGAATTTTCAACAATATATATGCTTCTTTTCAACTTGAGTGGTTTTCAGATGTCGTTGCGGCAGTTAAAACAGGGCATTTTATTATAATACATTGTGCCCATTTTCTAAGACAAAAGCAGAAACGTCTTGCGATCGGCTTTCTGCAACTGGGAGTTGATCACCTGGCCGTATTTCCTTTTTAAGATTTTTTTAATCCTTGGACTCTTGGTTGTGTTGATTATGTTCATGACCAATTAATCATCAGATTCTGGGTTTTATTCTAAACGAGTACTGCTGCAACATTGTTTTTACTTGTTTTTTCACGGTTTTAGAGATGTACCTTTGATGAATATTTTTTAGAACACTGCATTTACATATTTTCCATTTTCATATAAAAAATCAAAACGTGGTAGCACACCAATTATACAGAATCAAAACAGTTCAAACATGATATATAGTAGTCAAAGCTAGCGTGTCCATCGTTGGTGACACAAATTGATTAATTTTAGTAGATGAAATAAAAATAATGGAGGCCTTTTTTTCTTGAGATGAAACATCGTCATCTCTCATCCATGATTGAACTTCATTAATCAAATCCGAAACTGTATGTTACAAGAATCACATTTCGACACGAAGAGAGATCAATGATGTTCGGAGACTGAACTCTGAAGCACAGGCAGTCAATGATCTACGTACTGATAACAAGAAGTCAAGGTCGTCGATCGTGTGTAGATTTTGTACATCACTATTCACTATTAAACAATTTCTTTTCGCGCATGAAAAGTTTAAAAATGGAAGCTGCTCTCTAATATATCCTTCCAGAAAGGATCACTCTCCATAGAGCATAGGTTAGGTAGTTCCAGGGGCTCCAAGCTAGCAAAATCCTGCATCGGCCGGTCAACGGCTGCGGCCACTTCCTGTGGATAAGCTGCAGGTGTTAATGGAGCAGCACTACAGCACTGATCAACCTGTT
>KE372784.1:170803-210159 GCA_000418225.1 Zizania latifolia | reverse complement strand
CCTGTCCTCCTCCTCCGTCCACGGCCCCTTCTTCACGCCGGCGTCGTGGCAGCAGCACGGCGACCTCCCCATGATTAACTCGACCTCAACCTCAACCTCTCTGTGCCCTGCCCTGCTGCTACCTAGCTGACGGTACGACGGATTGCCGACAAGACGAAGAGCTAGCAGCTAGCAGAAGGCGTAAGATCACAAGACCCTAACGGCATTTATATAGAGGCCATTGATCAGTGTGTACTACCTAGTGTGTGCTAGGTTGCAAACTTGCAACTCAGCCAGGCCATTCGTCCCGGTGCATGACAATTGACAAGCTAGCTAGGACGCGACATGCCGACATCTACGAGAGTAGAATAGACAAGGCAGTGGAAGTTGCGTTTTATTATATTCTATTCTATTTTTCTGCTTTCTTTTTCGCTGTCGTCTCTAACTTAAGCTCGTATCGATTCGGCCTGTGTGAATGTTGCAAGTCAAAGAGGGCAGTTGCTGGAGAGATCTCTCCACGTAAGACACGATATATCTTGCATACTACGGTTCGCGCGCACGCATGCATGCATGCACGGTCTCTCTGAAACTTCGCAGGAGCAGGTAGCAAGTGGCTACGACGACGATATACAAGACGATATGTTCATGGGCCCGAGGTCTATGGATGATTAATTCCTGTGAATAAACATGGTCTAATTGGTTTTCGGAAGAGGCCATCTGCAAGAATCCTGAGCTATCCTGACGTACGTGGAGGAGATTATTAGATTAATCAACAGGCCAGGCTTCCGATCTAAACAACCACCTAATTCTCTACCAGAGCAACTTTTCTATGGTTTCCAGGAAACCTGCTCGTTTGTATACTGACGTAGACAGCGATTTCATGATAATGCCTTGATTAGCTATTATTTCTGTTCCATAAAACCATAAGTCCAAGGAAGCAAGATTGGATGATGGCACAGAAGAAGGCAAGCAGCCCCAAAGTATGAGGACTAGATGAACCTTCCATTGTTTTAAAAAGTTGTTGCACGGCTTCCGATAGGATATTCGAATTAAGATCTGTGTTTTGGTCTCTTGCGATAAGAAACTAACTTTCACGTAGATAATTAATGCAGTCACGGCACTGTTGTGCTATGTACGAACTGCGTTTGTTTTCAAAATATAAAACACTCGTATTTCAAAAATTCAATATTTATAACTTTTGACTAATAATTAAACTAAAATATTTAGATTAGTGTTATACATGTCATATAATTATATTGGTATTTGAAAGTACTTATCTTAATAGTTATTAATGATATATAGTAAAAATAACTTAGATCAATATTCTACGTTGAAACTATAAAAAACTTAGGTATTTTATATTTAAGAATAAATGTAGTGGCACTTATCGTTAATTTAGTGATCCCTTCATGTGGATTGTCAATATGTATAACTTTTGACTATTAATTAAACTAAAATATTTAGATTTAGTGTTATATATATATATAATTATATTCTATGTTGAAACTATATAAAAAACTTGGATATTTTATATTTAAGAATAGATGTAGTGGCGCTTATCGTCAATTTAGTCGTCCCGGCCCTACTGCAGGTGGCGGCTAGCTAGCTTGAGTCTTCAGCAAATGATTCGGTAGAATTTGGTGAAGAATCCACCGAGTCTGCGTACTTGTGATAATCCACCGAAAATTATTTCAGACTTGCAATGATGAAAACAGGACAGTTGCCGGATTGACTTATGATTTTCCTTTATTTTATTTCTGAGGGGAAGACTTACTGTTTTTTGTTTTTGTTACGAAAGTAGGACTCGCCGGTCTGAGGAAGATTCTACAAACTTCAAAAATCTGAAGGTGCAAGATCATGAAATTCAACAGCCATAAAATTTTAAAACAAACAAAAATTGTAGGAGCTGAACAGAACAAACTTCTGGGTATATGTATGGTTGGAAATGAGGTGTTCGGTCTGGCTCGTGAGTCTAACAATTTTAATATATGTTATCTGCAGATTTAAATTAAAATACCTAAATTTAAATATGATGTATTGATATATAGTATATTTAAAAATAAAATATGAATGATTAATAAAAAATCATAATATATACTAAATGAATTATTAATAATACATAATATAAATTAAAATACCTAAATTTAAATATGATGTATTGATATATAGTATATTTAAAAATAAAATATGAACGATTAATAAAAATCATAATATATATTAATACTAGATATCATACTAAAATAAAATATATTATAGATTAAAATTATTATAAAAATTAATAAATCAAGCTTACGAGCTAACTCGGACTCGGACTCAGCTTGGTTTAGAACCGAACCAAAATATAAGCTGGCTCGACCCATTTAACTTATGAGCCGAGCTGAGAGGCCGAGCCAATTTTCCATCATATCAGTCTGCTTGTTTCGAAAGGATCCGTATTCCGTACCGATTAATTCAAAGAGCTGGCGCTGGTCGTAATTCCTATGGGCTTATAGCCCGTTAGGATATCAGCGGCTCCGGCTACTGAGCGTCGCGCAGGTGGGCCGACGAGCTTTCAGCCCAGTTGGTCGGCAACCGTCTGGTCAGTCCTCGACTCGAGCTCCAGTCTCCAGCCTCTCTCGTAGGCCGAAAATATTTCCGGGCCTCAGGAATAAACTGCTCCTTTTTTTTACTTGTAGTCATCGGTTCTTCTTTAAAAGCTAGCGTGATGGACGATGCATTTACGCGGCTAGCTTAATTGTGTTTTATTTGGTTCATGTTTTTTTTTCTAATTGAACTCTTCATTCATTTTCTGTTTAAATTACATAAGTTACAGGGTTTTTCTGTTCATATTCCTAATCCTACTTCTATCTGTTCAAACTCCTTAAATCTTGAATGCTATGATATGTTTGTTTCAGTTTCTGTTAGCTACAACTACTTCTATAATCCCTAGATTATAAGAATTAGTAGTTACAGAATATAGAAATGAGCTAGAATTTAAAAACATCAGTTTTTTTAGAGTCTCACTAGCTAGATATATAAATCAGTCAGCTACTCAGATTAGCTAGATAGATACTTAGATTAGCTAGCTAACAAGAATCTCCGACCGAAATAAACAGTCATAGATAGATCTAATGGGGGTGTATTTTTCTCTTTTTAAATTAATGTGATAATTTGTAGGTCTGCAGAGAGAATTTCCCCTATGTCTTAATAAGATAATATATAGATCTCCCGCAAAAGAAATGGTTGCAACTCATAATGTCTGCAATTTTGTAAAGGGAAATAAAGATAGAGAGAGAAACAGTGGAGAATTAGTCCCTAGTGTTTCAGGATTCCGCGATGTGTCCAATTAGAGATGCCCTTGAAGCACATTGAGCTCCGTCCGCTAGGTTCTTAATTAGACCAAATCTTCCGAAAGAGGACACAAATCTGCGCACCGAACAAATCAAATGTTTTTTTACTCTTCGTGAAGGCGTATATATCCAGCTTGCGCGACATCGATCGACGCATGGTATATCTGCATATGATAGTACGAAGCAACTTAGCTGTTTTGTTTTTTTAAGCCAAGAGATGTGGTGTATTAATCGGATAGAAATAGAAATACAGTACAACTAAAAGTTGTCGGGGAAAAAAGAAATAAAATACAAAGATAAAGGACAAGAAAGAAGAGTGATAGAGGGAGAGAGTTTCAGAGCGAAGCAAGTAACAACAACAAAAACACAACGCTATGTCAAAATTCTCGTGAGGTGTTTTGCTCTCTTTTCGTGTCATGTACATAACTTGTTCGTATTCAACTAATGTTATCAGCGTGGACACGATACCTTGAAAGATGCACCTATTTTTTTCCTTTCAGAGTTTTCATGTAATTAAGATGAAAACCGTTTTTCTCTTTTCCTAGCCTCGCCGTGAAAATAACTTGTGCTAATATGCCACCATTATAGGACCATTGTCTCCATACTCCTATGATTCCCTCTTAAAGAAACCCAGCCGAACCGATTTCTTAGACTAGACGATACTTCTGTTGTAAACTGACATTCCATAAAGAAACGGTGTGTTGTTTACAGGTTCCAGAGGCATAGTTGATAAAAATAGTTTTTCGGCCAACCACGTAGCCGTAGGCGATTTAAAATCCATAATCTATTTTATAGAAGGAGCCAAGTAAAAATCCTACATTTCGAAGGAGCCCAAAAGGGATTCTTGCATTGTAGACATACACCATAATATTGCGGTTGATCTAATCCAAAAATAGACTGTGGACATTTAGAAGAATCCATCAGCGGTGAGTATTAAGTTGCATACATCACTCAGTTTAACACAAAAATTTAAGCTAATAAGGAAAGACGGACAAATCATTTTATATTACAACATCCTCTCACCTGAGACTCTATGCATATATCAATCTATTTAATTTAAAAATTTAAGCTCATAAAAAAAGACGGATAATTTATTTTATATTTTAATGGACGCAGCGGGACACAAAACTATCATGGATTCTTCGCTCTCGTCACCACCCAACACCAATGTCGCAGATACTTTCAAGTTGCAACAAACAGCACCAAGTGCTGGCATTTCAGGCCTGCAAGAAAGAACTTTATTGTTGTTCTCTGCAGACAAAACAATTCCGATGAGGAGATTCCAAAGCTCCAGACAAGAAACAGCACGTCTCGCTCTTGCTCATACGTGACTCGTATCACCTATATCTACGCTCGATCGGTAGCTAGCTGGTCGTCACTTGTCAGTCGTTACACAGCTCTCTGAAGCACAAGTGAGAGTGTGAGGCGAAGCGATGAAAGGCAGCCGGAGCCACGAGCTCGAGACTGACATCCCGGCCTCCCAGCTATGGGAAGTCTACGGCACGCTCCGCGCCGCGGAGCTGCTGCCTGAGCTGCTCCCGCACATCCTCGCCAAGGTCGAGGTCGTCACCGGCGACGGCGGCGTCGGCACCGTCCTGCAGCTGACATTCCCTCCGGGTGAGTTTCTGTCTTTCTGAATCTTGATGGCCGATGCGTAGGGTGACATGTAGTAATCACTAATCAGTTGATGAGTGATTGTTCTGCCACCTGCTAGGAATTCCTGGCCTGCAGCGTTACAAAGAGAAGTTTGTCAGAGTGGACAACAAGAATTATATCAAGGAGGCAGAGGCGATCGACGGCGACATCCTGAAGCTCGGGTTCCTGTCGTACTTGATCCGGTTCGAGATCATTCAGAAAGGGCCCAGCTCTTCAGTGATAAGATCAACTGTTGAGTACGAGATTGGTGATGGCAATCCACATCTTCAGGCCATGGTCAGTACTGCGTCTTTGGCCGCGACCGCTGAAAAATTTGCAGAGTATATCAAGGAGCAGAAAGCAGCTCAGACCAACACTTGAAAACTGTAATGGCTCGTCGCAAATGTATCGAGAGAATAAATGGGTGCGTGATTTCATCGTTGCGTTTGTTCAAAACCAATCATTCAGACATACCAGGACAAGGTTACAGCGTCAAACCACATAGTTGTTCGTATTGCTAACGACTTAGATCCCGGCTACCAAACTAGCTCTAAACGAAAAGTTCACCGAGATTGATAACGAAAACTTCTGTATGATGGCTTTCAGAAATATTTCGTACGACTAGAGATTATTGGAAGCACAGATAAGTCATCTATAATACGATCAACCATTGAGTAGGAAGTTGACGACGCAAGTAAGGCATCCTGTGTTGTCAGTACCAGTGTTCTAGCTGCTATTGCTAAGAACACCACAAAGTATATCAACGAGCAGAGGAACGCTAAACAAGCTACTAAACAAACTTCGCATGAAGAGAACATCCAGTAAAAGTGAAGTAATAAAGGTCTTATTGATAAAACTCCAAATCTGAAATGGATTACGATAAGATCAACTGTTGAGTTCGAGAGTACGAGACCCTGCAACTCCAAACTCTCCCAGCTCATTATCACGAGACTACGAACAGAGCAACCCCATTGCAAAAATGAGATCAATAATTAGTGAATTTTATCTCAACATAAAATTGAATTAGATATCAAATTTCGTTGACCCAATTCAGTTCCCCAAACAAGACCTTAACAAAAAAGAACAAAAATTCCCAGAAAACAGTAGGCACCACTAGGTCAGCAAAGAAGGGCCTAAGCCCATTCACGCAGATCAGTTGTGCCCGACAAAGCTCATAAAAAACCGCAACCACTCCTATAACTAGTTTTACAATAAAAAGAACAAGTACGACGACGAAATCAAATTTGAATTTTCTAATTTTAACCTGAATTCGCAGGAGCTCAGAAACGATTTCAAATTTGAACTTGAATTAGTAGGGGCCGCGCGAACGCGTACCCCCGGCTGCCACAAATTATGATGTCCACTCTCCCACTTGGGGAGATGGTAAGCAAGCGCCCCTCCCAAGTGCAATGGAGGTCACCAGCTTAGGCCATGAGCATCCTTGATCGCCCATAGACCCCATCCAGGTAAGTATGTTTCATTGGCACCCATGCCTCATCTTTTATATCCTTCTTCCTCCTCTCCCTCTCTTTCGACTAACAGTATGGTACTAACATTAATTGAGTTGCCACAGCCCACAAGCCGAAAGCTCATGGACCATGAATCTAGGCCCATTTGATCATACGGGCTAACACGGCCCATGACAGATTCATGGGTTCGATCGGACGAGTAAGTAGTAAATGATGGATATATTTTCTCCTCTCGAAAAATACGATGTGCTCATGAATTCGAAAAGTCAACTTTGTAATGTGTGAGTAATAATTAAGATAATATATATAATGCTACACGTGTAATACAGTTGAATGTTAACCTTGACCGGATTACCCGATATACTATAAAAAATAACGATTAAAGTTATATTATAAAAACTATCGGAGATATGACCTTCGGTATCCTAAGATGAGCTTTGGTGTATCAGATCAAAAGTGGGCTTAGCCATCATGGTTATCCAATATGGCCTATAAAAAAGAGTCTGACTCTGATAAGAGAGCTTCGTGCTTAAATAACAGGTTAGGTACCAGATATGATATTAGAGATAAATATCTACATATATACTTGTAAATAAGAGATAAATCAAAGTTTGGTTATAAATTTCTATGATCTAAAAACTGACTCGGGTGAGAATATATCTTATCTCTCTACTTGATTGAGTCGACCGTAAAACTTATATCAGAACATTTCTTTGTATAATAAATACCATCTCGGATATTCTGAAGTGAACTGCTCGGCAATACATCTATAAAAATAGAGAGAGTTTTTTCTAAGGCATAAAGATGATTACATGCATGCATGGTCTTTGCAGACGAAAAAAAGTATTTTTTGTCATTCACTCATTCCTCCTTCGTTAGGTAACCTACTTCCTTATCATGCTATGTGAGGACGATGACGTTTCTACGCAGTTTGCTCATCCAGAGTCACGACAACAAGAATAGGCTAGTGAAAAGGGGGAAAGGAGAAGAGTAGAAAACATGAGTCGTCGAGTAGATGTGTGAAAAGGAGACAGGAAAGGTGGCATCACAAATGTCAAAAGCACAAAGCGAAGCGTTGCACCTTGCATGCACATAAAGTCTAACGCCCTTGTTTTATGCTTTGCTTATCGGTTTAAAAAGACGTTTGGTTCAGCTTTTCAAACAAGCTTATCGATTAAAAAATTAAAAGTTAGAAATCTAAAAGTTAAACTAAATAAATATCAGATGGAATCAATTTTTTTAATTGCAACAATGTTTTACTAGTATAAAATAAAAGTTATTTATCTTTAAATTTCATAACTTTATGGTTTGCGCTACTTGATCCTTTCGTCAGTATAGAATTATCGTTTCCTATTATTAAGTTTTATATAATCGCTCTACAATGCTATAACCAAATAAATTTGTAGCTTTCCACAGCTAATGACTCGGAACAACCTTTTCATAATATACACCTAAGTATAATAAAATTTTTAAACAACATGTTTTTTAAAATAATATCAAGAAATATCAAAAAATAATTTAAAACTGTTTGTTAATTCTTTTAGCGCTAAATTTATTCCTATAATCCTTAAATAATTGTTATAAACTCAGTTTGGTATATTTTTTTTATCTCCTACAACCTATTTTAATACTGTAGGATCCTAAAGCTGAGAGAATGGCCTTTGGCCTAGATATATAAATGGTGGTAGGAATGGAAATTCTATGGTAAAGCGTTTGCATCACAGTGACCTCATGAATGATGACATACAAAAATATTTTTTTCAGTGTCGCATGGGAACTTCTACTTAACAAGTAAACATCACACTCCTTGAGTACTTAGTCGTTGTTCTATACCAACAACTCACAAGCTGTCACAGCTGGCAATTGATGTTAAGTACATGTACTTAAGTTACATCTCTGGTTAACTCATACTGGCCATCATGACTCCTTCGTGATTGCAACCACTTAATCTGCCCAACATTGAGTTCCAAAAAATATATTCTTAACACCTTTTATTTTGCTGCATGTGCATCCTAGCCTAACTATCACCTCCTTTTACTGACCATGCATATGCTTGTTCCTACTGGCCTCTTCCGGTCTGTTCATTTTAACCGAAGATTCTGAGTAAATCTAGCTGATATTTTGAGTATCTAGCCGGATATTTTGAGTATCTAGCTGATGAGAATCTAGAGAAGCTGGTGTTTTTTGGTTTCTGGATTCTAGTTTTTTTTTTTATTTTATAGCTACTGATTCTCACAATCTGAGTTTAGAATCTAGATAAATTGTTTCAGCTTTAAATTCTAGATATAGTTGTAGATGTCAGAAGCTGAAACAAACATCCCCTTACGTATTGGACTTGCATACATATTCCTCTTGCAGTTTAATACGCTTGTACGATTATACATGTATGTACTGTATTAATATCATCATTATGACGGTTTGATTGCGCTGGGTCACAAGTAATCTAGAGATTAAACGGGTAGATATTAATTGGTAACCGCGGAGGGTTCGGGTCCCTACACGTGGCAGCGGTGGGCCCGGCTTGGAGGTAGCATGAGACTGGGTCCTCCACGACGGCAGAGAATGGGTCCACAAGGCCAGGCTGACATTGTGGGCCCACGTGGCAGTGGAAGTCCTCCGTGGGGCCCCACAGGCCGAGCTCCTTCTCCAAGTCCTCCAACCACCACTTGTTTCCCTCCTCGTCGCTGGTCGTGGCCACTGTTGCATTGGCCTCGCACGCCGCCGCATTGCTCCATGGCGCCGGCGCTTCGGTGAACCCGCCGCCGTCGATGATGCTCCATAGCTCCGGCGCGATGTCGATATCCGGAAGATCGAGTAGGGCGTCCACATCGCGGGCGCACGCCGTGGACGTGGACGAGCACGGCGACGTCGGCGTTGACATCGCCGGGAAGAACGCCTCCGGTTCCGGGACGGGGTCCACCAGCATGTCGAAGTCGAAGCAGGGGTCGAGCATTGGGATCTCGATCTTATCCTGCTCCTCCTTGCTCGTGCTGCTCTGCTCGCCGGAGTCGCCGCTGGAGCAGTTGGTCGTGGTGGTGGACGAGGACGGCGAAGGAGACGGGACCAGCACGTCGGTGCAGTTCGTTTTTTTCTTGCTCTTGCTCTTTCCCCCGTACTTCTTCTGCTCCGGCGCCACCCTCTTCTTCAGGTGCGTGTTCCAGACGTTCTTGATCTCGTTGTCCGTCCTCCCCGGCAGGCACGACGCGATCTTCGACCACCTGAGCAACTCGATCAAACTCGACCATCAGCGCACTGAATCCACATAATTCCAATGATCTAATCAAGAATCGAAGTCGAATTATTCCATGGCTGCAGAGCCGTACGTACTTGTTCCCGAGCAAGCCGTGCAGCTTAATTATGGTCGCCTCCTCCTCGGCGGTGAAGCTGCCGCGCTTGAGGTCGGGCCGGAGGTAGTTGATCCACCGCAGCCGGCAGCTCTTCCCGCACCGGAGCAAACCTGAACACGCCAAAAAAAAAACATCCACCACTTCATCAATACCAGCTCAATCTTCCACTAATCCACTCCACCCATGCGACATCAACAAAGCTGCTCGCTTTGCGCGGCTGCGCCGGCGGCCATGATCGAATGCACACCTGCTTGCTTGGGCAGGGCGCGCCAGTTGGCGTGGCCGAACTTCTGAATGTAGGCGACGAGGCGCACGTCCTCCTCCGGCGTCCACGACCCCTTGTTCAGCCCCACCTTGGCGCAGCACGGTGCCCGGCCTTTCCCCATCGTCCCCGGCCAGCTGCGACTAGCTAGTTCCCCTGCTAGTCCGGCGATCGATCGATCGATCGGCGTCTCTGCCCCTCCGTGCTCTGCTTCTACTGCCACAGTGTGTCAGGCGGCGAGTGCGAAGCTGCAGCCGGGACGCTGGCGGGACGACGTATTTATACGCCGTGAAACTCTCTCTGGTGGCTGGTAGAGGCTCGGGCCCGCCCGACGTGCGCCTCTGACGGCGACCGGCGCGACAGCGACCGGTACACCGAGCCGAGCTGTGTCAGTGTCGCGCGGCCCCACCGCGCAGTCTCCGCTCACCAAACACCCGCTCTTTCTCCACCGCGCGCCGTCTCCTCTAAGTCCTCTTGCTGACCCGTCTCCTCCTCCTCTTCCTCCTCCTCCCATGTCGTCCACTCGTCCGAGTTCCGACTCAACTCCTCCCAAGAAAGCTGAGCTGCTTTTGCCTTTTGGGGGCGATTCGCATTGCATCGCCAGCTATCTGCCGCCTGTCTAGTTTAATCGCCGCGGTTGATTTCCGCGGCACCGGCGGGGTCCGGCTGGCCGCGACGCGCGCGCGGGCAGGCGTGCCGACGTCGCACCGGCGGCGGCGATCAACGTGGGGCCTCGCGCGATCTCGCCGCGGGGACTTTCCCGCCAACTCCAAGCTGGTATCTGAGTAGGACCCAGCGTCGCTCGCCTCCGATACCGCGTGGCTTCACCACACGACTAGACGCGGGTAATCGCTTGCTAATCTGAATTATGGCGACAGTGTTGCATCATCAGACGGACAGTGTGTTATGGAGGAGCAGGAAAAAACATGTTTTTGACAGGGAAAAAAAGGAGATTAAAACTGACAATGAGAGCTAGCTATAATCAAAATCATAATGAATGGTAGGGAACACAGATCAAATTGAAGCACTTTGCTTTGAGCTAAATCAATTGCAGGCGTGGACACAGTTCGAACAGTTTCTGAAACTCTGACGGGTCAAGAGAATACAGCTTGCTTTCTTGCACAGTTGCACTGCACCGACGATAAAATGGCAAGGGGAACTGAATCAGACCGGATATCAAACAGCTAAATTTGTAGCATTTTGTAGTACACTAGTACTTTTTTATTGAGGAAGACAAGTTCCACGCTTATGGGTATATGAATGTGATCAAAATGCACTGATTGTCAAAGCTTTTTTTTGGAGGGAGCGAAATTTCCAACGCTCTGATGTTCTGAGAAGTGAGAACTGACATGTGTTACAAATTCCATTGACAGTGGACACATTGAAAAGAGAGAAGAATTTTTGTTAACTAGATGTTGAAATGTCCTATAACAGCGGCCACACTTACACAAACTCATGTTTATTAGGGATATATTTGCTTTCATTTTTTTGTTTCATAGTATCAATTTGCCTTTCTTAGGGCAGTTTCAACCTATGATTTATTAGATATTATCTTATCTTATTATATCAGCAAGACATTATCTCCAGAAATTATACTCTCAACCATGATTTCTTAGCGTGGACCTGTAGTAAACTGTTTAGACATCTTTCTCATTTCTCTCTCCACCTTCCAACTAATCTGTTTCTATCTCTGTCTTAAATATTGTGACAATATGATGTCTTATTTTAGACATGTTTTTTTATTTTTTATTCTCTTTTCTTTAATTTTCTTACCACGTCGAATTTTTTTATATATGATAACCTAATAAATGGCTAACACATCTATACAGAGGGTTAAAGACTCCTCTACCTACTACCTACTCACCGTTCAAATTCAGTGGGGAAAATGGCCAGAGCAAAAATTGATTACCTACTCGTCCAGTCGTTGTCTTATCTTCTGAGAGACGCCTCTCGTCATATGTCAAACAGACAAGCAGATTAGCCAATGATAATTTACTTACTGCTCCAGCTGATCAGTGGAAGCACGCAAATATATATATATATGGATGTTCTTTGCTTGCAATCCACAAGCACGATGTTTACATAAAATTAGTCCTAATGCTGTCACCGGAGGCTATATTACAAATCAGATTCACTTCTGTATCCAACCAAATTTGAGCAAAGTGGTATCAAGGTGTCGAATCAATCGATGCTTGTTGGGTCGAACGGTGTAGGAGTAAGACTTTACGATGATAGGATCTACTTTACAGCAGTTAAAGATAGAGCTTTGTGATGATCGAAATATGCTTCGTATCGTCAAATCCCAGTGAGACTGCTAAGATCCCGACTATCGGAGCCCGTTCCGTGAATCCAAGAAGGTGCTCTCCAGAGTCGTCCAGAACACAGGATCTTTGCTCAAAATGCAACCCCTTTTGTACAAGCAAATTCGTGTCATTAGCTAATTGGCTGTCAATTTTAGAAAGCTTTGACTAGCCAACTGCATGCAGGTAGGCCGCTGCCATGTCGTCTTTCTTATTTGGTTGAACAGGAAAGGCGATGACATTATCTTGTTCATGATGAAATTGCAACGTATATACTATTAACTCACAAGGGTCACACTGCCACTTGAAAATGATATGTGTATCTGCTTATGAAAAGAAACAGAAAATGCCCTTCACACTACGCATGCCATTTGTAAATTAGTGTTCATTAAGAGAGAAAATTGATAATTTGCTACTCTAAAGTTTGAACTTTGATAATTCGTCACCCTAAATTTCTGATTCAATTAAATATCATCCTAAACTTCAACACACTTGATTTTTTGCCATTCTTCCATTTTTAAATCATTTCTTCTTTTTTCTCCATGGGAAAATACTAATATGCCATTCTCATTGCAACCTTCAATTTTAGATTAACGTAGTCTTGTTCCTGGGCACCGGCAGATCTTAGATGGCTAACGTACGCCTAGAATACAGAAGAAGCCTTTCAGATGTTTTTTGTGGATGTTTTTTATTTCATGTGTAACCAGGTGTACGCTAGCCATCTAAAGTATGTCGGTGCGGAACATGACTGTGTTGATCTGAAATTAAAGGCTACAGTGAGAAGGACATATTAGTCTTTTCTCATGGAGAAAACAAGAAGAAATGAATTAAAAAATGGAAGAATGGCAAAAAATCAAGTGTGTTGAAGTTTAGGATGACATTTAATCGAAGCAGAAGTTTAGGATAATAAATTATCAAAACCCAAACTTTAGAGTGGCAAATTATTAATTTTCTCTCCGTGAGACCCGTAAGAATCACAATTTTTTTTCTTCCGAAACCATGATTCCTGTAGAGACTCCGACAAAATGCTGAATGACGCATCCAGCTAGAGAATCTTGTTTATTTAACACGGCAAGTGATTGGGAATCTCTATTCTCTAATCCACTAAAACATTTTACAGTAGTTGTGAGAGTTGCAATACATCTTTTCCAACAACAAATCGCTTACTAGTGCTTTCAGCTAGCAGGCAGCAGCTCCATTTTCATGATTGAAGGACTAAAAAACTAAAAAAGAAATGTTGTTGGTGATGAACTGATGACTAAACTGGTGCCCCTTCAACATCCAGTGTCCCTTTCCCAGTGGAGACTGCAGATTCTGAAGTCTTTGAGTTAGGGTAACAACATTTATTGCCGTTACCTTACATGCACCTAACATTGACATGCTTTCTCTGATTGCGGAAAACCTTCAAATGTCGCATTTTTGGACTTGTACAATGTCACCGTGTGCAGGTTGATAGATCGCCAGTCTATATAGGCCGGGAGATGATAGAGAGAGAGAAAAGAAATGCATTGGCTTTAGTTAAAGTCTCTTGACCTGCCTGCTGATCCCCATGGATATGAATGACATTTTAGCTATGAAAATTTTCTAGTCCTCTAGGAGATACAACAATTTTTAGTGTTAATTTTAATATCCATCTCGTATTAAAATTAATGCTAAAAATTATAGTTACCTCCTTAAGGAGAACCGTAAAATCACTCTTTTAGCTAATTAACCTCATTAATCACTTAAGGTTTACAAAACCGGTCACGACGGGACAATGGTTTCTAAACCGATCCGGTTTAGAAAAAATCAGATCATTGATCACTTACTATCAATCGGAGACAAGTGAAAACTATAATAATCGGTATAGTTTCTGGTGTTTTGTAAACACCGTTTACAGCTTATGGCCAGCAATAAGACGAGAGAGATCAAGATCAGAAAGACTTTTTCCAAGATCAGTTGCAGGAATATCTGTATAGATCTACAGCAGTACGCTATTCTCTCGGACAAAATATGCCTGTCCAGTACGGTGTAGACTGTAGAATGTACTGTAGAAAAGAGAGAACGCGATGAAAAGGACACGAGCATCTGCAGAACTGGGCGCCTATGTGCAGGTAACTATCGCTAAGCCTCGTCTTAATCGCCACGAAGCCCGTCCTAGCCATTGCATGGCCTCACCTTTTACCGTCAGATTCTAACTGTTTTACGGTTAGTACGACTATCCACTGACATCCAGCTCCCGACGACTTTAGAGATCTCAAATTGAAGCTGTCTGGCTAAGGCCTTAGCCTTTTCTGATACCAACCGATTTGATGAAGCAAGCAGTCAGCAGTAGGGATGAAAACGGATCAGATACAAATGGATATTAGTAATATCATATCTTTTTTCACATTTTTTTTGATTCAGATTCGGATACTCCAGATACGTAAACGAAAACGGATATTGTCGGATACGAATACGGAGCAAATACGAATACGGTTATGAATATTTATCGAAAAAAACTGTCTAGTAGATAATAAACATTCTCCAAATTTAGAATTTTTTTCAATTCCAAAATCTTTTAAAAGATCCCATTTCTTTTTAAAATCTTAAATAAAATATAACATTCACTACGGAAAAATAGCTCTTTGTCGAGTGTCCATCTCTTTGCTGAGGGTATTTTTTTGAGCATTCGGCAAAGAGGGTTATCCGCCGAGTATATTTTTTTGAGCCTATGTGATATTTACAACTTGGTTTGAGCTTAAATTTTTTTCTATACTTAAAATACAACATATCTTATTTCATGTAAAATTTTGTATTTTTCTAGATCCATTTGCTATTTTTAATTCATTAAGTATGTTTCTAGGATTTAAATTGAAATAGATTAAATTTGAACTGCAAGTGTTTGAAATAATGAACCAAATTTTATAGAAAAATCGTATTCATGTTTTTGAGTCAATTTTTAGTTCTTATCCACTAAATTGAAAGAAATTTTGAAAAATCTAGGTCGCGACACTCGATCGGCAACATGGAGCTTAATGATTTTTTAATTCTAAAAAAATCAAATGAAGTCTGAAAAACACGAGACCTGTCATAGTGTTACGATATGACACATAGATGTTATGATAAAAATTTAAAAATATTTCAAGAAAGTTATCACGTATGACATTAAGAAAGTCGGAGATTCTCCGAGGACGAATTCAGATTTAAAGAAGGAATGGATTGGGTTTAAAAGCAAATCAATGGTTAAATCTTTGTTTGAATTTGAAACTTTTTCTACGATCAAAACGCAACTTACCTTATCTCATGTAAAAAATTAGTATTTTTCTAGATCAGTTTACTATTTTTAATTCATTAAGTGTGTTTCTAGGATTTATATTGAAATATGTTAAATTTGAACTGCAAGCGCATGAAATAATGAACTAAGATTTGTAAAAAAATCATATTCATATTTTTGAGTCCATTTGTAGGCCGTACCCACTAAATGGAAAGAAATTTTAAAAAATCTAAGTCGCGACACTCGATTGACAACGTGGAGCTTAATGGTTTTTTAATTCTAAAAAAAATAAATGAAGTCTAAAAAACACGATACATGTTATGGTGTTATAATATAATATGTAGATGCTATGATAAAGATTTAAAAATATTTTGAGAAAGTTGTCATGTATGGTGTTAAGAAAGCCAGTGATTTTCTGACGACGAATTATGATTTAAAGAATGAATGAGTTGGGTTTGAAAGCAAATCATCGGTTAAATTATCGTTTGAACTGGAAACTTTTTCTACAATCAAAATATAATGTATCTTATCCCATGAAAAAATTTGGCATTTTTCTAAGTCAGTTAGCTATTTTTAGTTAATTAATTATGTTTTTAGGATTTAAATCCGGATAATCCTTATAGGATTTATTCGGATTATCTGAATCTGTATATGTTGGATACCATCGATGTTATATCCGTTTCTATACCTGAGAAAAAAATCTATATCTAAAAAATTTATATTTGAATAAAAAGATCTAGATCTAAATCTGTTTTTCTAGATACGATCGGAAACTATACTAATCACTTTTCACCCCTAGCCAGCAGGGCACGCAGGCGCGCTTTTGCACTAGCCACGCGTGCGAAGTGGCCCAAGAACCCACGGTGTGAACCGCGCCGCGGGGGATTCGGCGAGCGAGTGCAGCAGTTGGCGCCGCCGATCTCCCAGGCCGCGCGCTCGTTTTGACCGGCGCCGACGACGGCGACACGGTGGTCGTAGCGGGAAGACCGGGACACGTGCTGCAGGTTCGCAACATTGTGACGGCTGCTGCTGCCGACAGCCGAGACCTACAGTTTGGATGCTTGATCTGTGTCCCCGACCTGTTGAGCGGTGGCCATGAGAACTGAGAAATTCAGAAAAGCTAGCCTTGCTGATTCAAGAAAGTCTCGCAGGGCTTGATTTATTGCTGAGTTCGCGACGCGACGACAGATGTGCTCGCAGCGCAGACTGCCCGTTCGTTCTGGGATGCACATCAGTCGGTCCCTGCTGCCTGTGCCATATATGGGTACCGAGATCTGAGACCATTAGATCTATATGTCTATAATAAAATTATAATAAAAATTATTGGAGTTAAATTAAATTATCATTATATATAAAATATTAATTTATCAAACAACAACTATATTTTACATATGAATCAATCCTCTATCTTACAGTGAACTTTAAGAATAGCTTCAATTTATTAGAATAGCACGATAATAATCACGTATATATTAGACATAATAATTTACGTGAAAAACATCAGTACATGCTTGCATCCAAAGTTCAGAAGGAATCAGACGAATTGTTAATCGAACATAACCGAGGCGATCGCCAGGGGATTGGCAGCGGAAGCTGACCCACTGTCGGAAAGATTCCCGGTCGCCGCTCGCCGTCTTCATCGGGACGCCGCCATCGCCGTGCCGTGGTACGTCACACGACCTGCAGCTTTGCGAGTTGTGTAGACTTCTCCATCGCTAGCCAGCTAGCTTGCTGGCCGGCTGCCGCAATTCATCCATCGGTTTCTTAATTTCTCCCTGACCACGTCTTTTTTCTTCAGGTTGTTGCGACTTCTACTTCAGTGATGAGCTTTCTACACTGGTGGCGATCGGTGTGAGGCCTGAACAGTGTGATGGTTTGGCTGCACTGCTAGTGATTAACCGAGATATTAGCCGTACGATCTTGTCCAAATGACAGGTGAGGTGAAAACATAGTCACATCACGTTCCTTTCAGAGTGGGTAATAAAAGTTCGGTATCTTCGACCACTTGCAATGCCTAGCTAGCTAGCTGGATTGTTCCGACATTACCAGCTAAGGATCATCCAACACAAAAGCTTCAGAGTTCAGAGTTCAGACGCGTGTAATTCAGACAGCTAACCACAGATGACAAATTTTCGCTACTGCTACTTCAAAATTCATCTAGGTAAAATGGCAACAGAACGACAATGCTGGAGTGCAAAGAGGTTGTTGTGCCGGCACGTATGTCTAGAGCTGCATACCGTGTCAAATCATATTGATAACCACCTGGATATCATTGATTCATCCTCATCATGATAACGCGAAAACCAATCGCCACAGTGCTTGCGACTGTACCTGATTGCTAAATGGCAAATCGTTCAGACTTCAGAGTTTTGGCAAATTGGGCTACTAGCTGCTTAGTTTTTCAACTGGGCAAGCACTACAAGCTAGTACTACCAGTAGCGGTAGTTTTCACTTGGCGACTAGGACTGTCCGACCTGTAAGACCTCGTTTGAGAGCAGCATGGGACTGTCCGAACGACAAGCACGTTGTATCGATCGTCCAGGCGCTAGCGAGTTGGACCTAAACACCGTATAGTTTCTGTCACCACGCATCATGAGGTTTAGCGGCGCCACCACATAGCCGATCTTAATACAGAACGATACATATGCGAAAGAGGTCGAGGAGAGGGATATTGAAGACGAATACATCAGTGAGGATCTAAGGGCGGCTGTGAGGCTTCAGGTGGTGACGAAGGTGTTTGCCAAACAACGGGGTGGAATTCTCTATGGGATTTGATGAGGTCCTATGTCATCTCCAGATTTCCCTTTACGATTTTTTCACTAGGTTTTGCTTCCTTCTTCTCAAACTAGCCCTAAATCAGAAATGGATATAATGTTGTGGAGCTAAGAAAAATGTATACGCTCTATTCTTATAAAAAACAATAATATAATAATGCTTGGTTCGTCTCCACCCTTATCAAATAAAGATGCAGGAGCATGCCCCACTAAATAAGAGCCAGTTAGGCAGATCTGGTCTCGGTTCACTTCGACTAATCAGCCAGTCAAAATTCTGCTAAAAGGTGCTTTCGTTGTTAGCGAATTCGGTGAGATTCACTGTGTTCTCCTCGATCGAGTTTGTTGGGTTGGATTGGATTGGATTAGTGACCGATGTGACGTGTGCTGCTGCAAGCCCAGCGTAGTTTGGCGTCACGGCTTGGTTCTTTCAGTGCAGGGTGCCCCGCTGCATATCGTCAGTCTGGCTGCAGAGCACTGGAGCTGGAAAGCTACTCTACCTAGTTGCCTTCTTATGGGAAACTTTGCCGGCAAATAGGAGGATCGTTTTTGTAACTTTTTCCCCACCTTTCAGTTGAGAAGATTATGGTCTTCTATTTGAAAAAGCTTAAGATTTTTTAAAAATAGCTTTAAGTATATAGCTAATAAAAAAACTAAAGAAGCTAGAAGCTAGAGTTCTTCGATTCATTTCTATATTTTACAACTATTAGGTCTTAGACACAACTAGCGTCCGGACGTTCTAGAGAAAACAAAAAATCGGGCGATGTTTTGATACTCAGTGAAAAATATTTCATCACTTTATCAAAAATATTTCAGATAGGTACAACATTCGGTGATGCTTTTGTAACACTAAGAGACCACTATATGCAAGTGGTGTTACATATAGTGGTTTTGCAAACAATATTTTTGAGTGTTGCATCCGTTAAAATATTTTTATTAAGTAATAAAATAATTTTCACTAAATAATGAAACACCATATGATTTTACACTTAAACGTTCTAAGACGAAGCTTTTTCGTTGAGTGTTATAATATAATTCTAAAAATTGCTACGAGAATCTCTCCCCATACACCTACAAATCTACAATGTGCAGATGAGCTAAAATAGTTTTTTTTTATAAATAATATTTTTTTTACAAAATTTCACTTCTGTTACGTGATCTTAAAAAATTATAAAAATAGTCATAGGTCGACACTTAAATTTATTGATCTTGTTGAGTTGAACCCTTCTTTCTTCTTTCAATCTTTTTCGCCTTCCTTTATACTCTTTTCCCCATTTTCGATCATCGTCGATGATCTAAGTCCCTTGGCACCCAATCTGGAAATAACCCAAAGTCCAAATTACCACAGTTCATCTCTAGGTCGACTATAACCCATTTCCACCCTTTGGGCCTCTGGGCCATTTCCCCTTCGTAGCCCACCTCCCATTTCAGGACTCTAGCATGCTCCTTTTCTCTCTACGGCCATTTTACCAATAGCATAGTAGCATGCAGTCAATGTGTATTTTCGATAAGATTTATTCAACAGAAAATTAAGCCGAAAGACCTCATCAGGTAGATAAACAAAAGCATCACATTGGAAGCAAGTGTCATTTGTCAACCTCCCAAGTTCAGCAAGTACGAAGATGAGTAGCCAAGGATACAGAATTACTACGTATGCTCAAAGCTTAAGGGCTTATCAGCATCTTGGGAATGAGGCAGTGACCTAGTATAAATTGGATGTGAGGTGACGAAGCTTCTTCTTGGGAGGCAAAAGCACAGAGCTGAGAGTGTTGCGTGTCACCACAGCTGCCCTGAGTAGCTCCATAACCTACACAGATTAATCAGCAATTGCCAGTCAGTGAAGAAAGGGAAAGCATTGACAAATTTGGTAACAGATGTTGCCAGGAGTAGTTTTAGTTAGTAACCTGGGCTTTTGTCAGGGTTAATTCTTTCTCCACGAGATCCTTCGTCGGAATCTTGGATTCACTAACGACTTGCAGGGTGCTTGTCAAGGACATAGGAAGAACACGCAGATCATCGGTAACCATGAACTTCTGAATACCAGGCTTAACATATCCTTCGCGGTTGTGACTACCTCCACACGGTAATTTTGGATTAACCTCACGAAGCATGGCGGACTTTGAACGATCACTGCAATTTCTATACACGTAACAATGTTGTCTATCGCTCCAAATCTGGTCGACACATCGGACAGGACAAGAAAACCCAGCGATCTTGAAGCACCTGAAGCAGCCATTGATAAGTTTCTGCCTCGGAGCTGCTTCTTCAGCTTGTAGCATATTGGAAGCACCAGAACCAAAGAAGGCCGCCACATTTGGGGATTTTAGCAACATCAGGCGTTCTGGGTTCATGTATCCCTTTGCGCTTCCATCAATGCTCCTGTAAATACTGTCAACACATCCATTTGACGACCTCTTACCATATGTCCTTATGAAGGAACCAAGTGGAATGCTAAGTAAGCCAAAGAGAAGATCGATAAAATCAACACCAACTTCAGCATACAGCAGCGAGAGATTATTTTTCGTCTGCAGAACCTTGAACTTCATATTGTTTAGCTTGTTATCGACGTCAGCTTCTTGTTCAGAATACAGGTTCTCAGGAAGCACATAGAGAGAGGAATCATCGTCTATATAAGGAGCATTGAAATAGTACCCAGTTAAAGCCTGCCTGGTTGTCAATGATCTTTTAAGCACACTACTTATCTGAAAAAAATTGATCATAGATCAAAATGCCAAAAAGTTCCCATGTTAAATGCATTTCAAAATGAAAATGTAGTGAGTACAGTAGAGATACCTTTTCTGCATTGAGCTGGAGAATTTTTTGTTCAAGAAAAGCAGGATCCCGTACTCCAAATTTGTCCAACAGGGACAACATCAGAGATGTCGATGCTGGAGCAACTTGCAGATCATCAGTAATGATGAACTTAAAGCATTCTTTGACGAAAACTCCATTAGAACCAGCAGCAGCCGTGTTGTCCGCGTCCTGTGGCCACTCCCCAATGTACTCCATGACTTTGCCACATTTGCAGATGGAGCCACGGACCAAGGTAACAGCGCAATCACTATTAGCGCCGCAGTTCGCGTCCTTGCAAACATAAACTGCCCTCGGATTGGTGTCAATCTTCACCTTGAGTTGATCACAACACAGGTCGTCCACTGCAGAATTGAACGGTTCAAGAAGCATCGTCTTGCATGCCTTTGTTTGGAAGTAGTCGGTGCTGAGATCCTCCACGCTCTTGTACACCTCGTCGAGGCATCCGACCTGAGAGTGCTTGCCGAGTAGGCGAACGACGGTGCCGAGAGGCAGCGTGAGGAAGCCGAAGAGGACGTCGACGAACTCGTTGTCGGACTCCGCGAACAGCACCTTGCACCTTTCCTTATCGACGAACAGCTTCACGGCGACGGTTGGCTCTTCGCTCTTCGTCTCCGACATGGTGGTGGTGGTGACGCAGGAGCAGCAGGACTACAGGTGAAGCCTGTGCTGTGGGCAAGATGAGGAATAGTCGCCGTTGCTTGGCCGGTTTGCCCAAATAGGAGTATTTCAGGCCGCTGCTCGTGGGGAGTTCATGCGTCGTTGAATCTTAATGGCAGATGGTTTGATTACGTTTAACTCTTCGCTTTCTTCGCTTCATCTTGGAACCAGCATATGAAGACCGAAGACGAGTAATTTGTGACATTACGGGGAGCGGGGAACCGGCATATTTCACGGTCGTTCCGATTTTGCATCTCGCATCAGAGTAGGCCGAAGCTCTAGCAGGTAAGGCTCAAACGAGGTAACGGGAAGAAGCCCACAATTTAACAGTACTTCCGTTATGGGACGAGTGGTTCGGCACGAGGCTATATCTCCATTGTTGTTCGAGCCCATATCTGGTTTTCTTTAGCCCTTTGGGACGAGAATCTGAATAGTCCAGCGAGCTTCAGATTTTGGTAGTAATATTGTAATTTTCATATTATGCAAATTGAGAATATTTGTTGTGCAAGTTGAGTTGACAAACAGATAAGAAAAAAATCGGACGACCGATAAATATCAACTGATTTTTTTCTTATCTTCGAACAGATTGGAACAAACGAGAGGGCATAGCGTATCATGGCCTGTCCAACTATAGATACTAATTTATGGCTTGGTGTACTATTCGCGACGTTGATGATTACACTTGCACTATCAGAGATGGTTCAGAAGCAAATTTACTGTGGGCCGCGAAACCAAAAATACGCGACAACAGCCCACACAACAGACGGTTTGTTTTCGGCCGATCCAACGGCCTTTTCGTGGAGTCCGAAAAACCAAACATGATACATCAACTATTACGAAAATCAATTAATTTATAAAATTAAATTAATGTTATTAAAAAACATTAGATATTTCTTAATATTGTATTTATTTGATATTATAAATTTTATTATATTTCTATAAATTTGATTAAAGTTGAAATAGTTTAACTTAAAAAAAATCAGAAAACTTACGATATAAAATAATACTGTTTTACTCGTTAAATTGCATACACTATGGCTTTTAGTTATATTTGTAACCCCCATGCTTTTTATTTTTGTTATTATACATTATAACCCCAAACAACAAAGTGTCCACAGAGATATATTTTTCTATTTTTTGAGATCATGAAGCAGAATTGAAATTTAGTAAAAAAATATTATTTACAAAAAAATCCTACCTTTCTGCTATATAGGTGGGCCCAATCTACAGACGAAACTGGTGTCAACGTGCTCACATCCCTTTCACATAATAACTTTTGATTTCGAACATAATAATACCACATGGATAGTTAGTTTAAGGTGGGGCAGACACAGGTTCACATTCAGATTCAGATTACAACATTTGTGGAAAGCATAGGTAGTTTCAGATTTACCAGACTGACGACAGTTTGCATTCCCCTTGCGTTTTCTAAAAAGTAAAAAAAAAGTTCAAAATACTCTCACGAGGCGTTCAGATTTACAGCTCTTGTTGCTGTACCAGTAGCACGCAGTCAGCTTCTTGTTCAGAATACAGGTTCTCAGGAAGATAGGAATCATCATTTGTGCTAGAAGCATGAAATAGTACCCAGTTAAAGCCTGCTTGGTTGTCAATGATCTTTTGAGCAAGCTAGTTATCTGAAAAAATGGATCATAGATCAAAATGCCAAACAGTTACCAAGCTAAATGCATTTCAAAATGGAAATATAATAGTACAGTAGAGATACCTTTTCTGCATTGAGCAGGAGAATTTTTTGTTCAAGAAAGGCCGGATCCCGTACTCCAAATTTGTCCAAGAGGGATAACATGAGAGATGTTGATGCTGGTGCAACCTGCAGATCATCAGTAATGATGAACTTAAGGCATCCTTTGAAGAAAACTCCATTAGAACAAGCAGCAGCCGTGTTGTCCCCAATGTACTCCATGACTTTGCCACATTTGCAGATGGAGCCATGGACCAAGGAAACCGCGCATTCACTCTTAGCGCAACAGTTCGCGTTCTTGCAAACATAAACATCCCTCGGATTGGTGTCAATTTTCACCTTTAGTTTATCACACAGGTTCCCTAAGTACCGCTAGCATGCAGACAATGTGTATTTTCGATAAGATATTTTATTCAGCATAAAACAAAGCCAAAAGGCCTCATCAAGTAGATAAACAGAAGCATCACATTGGTAGCAAGTGTCAACCTCCCAAGTTCAGCAAGTGCGAGATGAGTAGCCGAGGATACAGAATTACTACGCATGCTCAAAGCTTAAGGGTTTAATCATAAATCATCATCTCAGACTTCTCCCTGGGAGGCAAAAGCACAGAGCTGAGAGTGTTTCGTGTCACCACAGCTGCCCTAAGTAGCTCCATAACCTATACAGATTAATCAGCAATGGCCATAGTCAGTGAAGAAGGGGAATGTATTGACAAATTTGGTAACAGTTGTTGCTAGGAGTCGTTTTAGTTACTAACCTGGGCTTTTGTCATATTGAATTCTTTCTCCACGAGATCCTTGGACTGATACTTGGATTCAGTAACAACTTGCACTGTGCTTGTTAAGGACAGAGGAAGAACACGCAGATCATCGGTAACCATGAACTTCTGAACACCTGGCTTGACATACTCTCTGCGGACGACACATGGGGATTGTAGAAACCACTGGCGTTGTGGATTCATGCATCCCTTTGCGCTTCCAACTACACTCTTGCAGATATTGTCAACACATCGATTTGACGACCTATCACCATATACCCTTATGATGGAACCAAGTGGAATGCAAAGTAAGCCAAAGAGAAGATCGATAAAATCGACACCAACTTCCGCATACAGCAGCGAGAGGTTATTTTTCGTCTGAAGAACCTTGATCTTCACATTTCTTTGCTTGTTATCGACGTCAGCTTCTTGTTCAGAATGCAGGTTCTCAGGGAGCATATAGAGGTAGGAATCATCATTTGTGCAAGGAGCATTGAAATAGAATGCAGTTAACGCCTGCTTGGTTGTCAATGATCTTTTGAGCAAGCTAGTTATCTGAAAATGGATCATAGATCAAGATGCCAAACAGTTCCCAAGTTAAATGCATTTCAAAGTGAAAATGTAGTGAGTACAGTAGAGATACCTTTTCTGCATTGAGCTGGAGAATTTTTTGTTCAAGAAAGGCCGGATCCCGTACTCCGAATTTCTCGAAGAGGGACAACATGAGAGATGTCGATGCTGGCGCAATCTGCAGATCATCAGTAATGATGAACTTAAAGCATCCTTCGACGAAAACTCCATTAGAATCAGCAGCAGCCGTGTTGACCGCGCACTGTGGCCTCTGCCCAACATCCCTCAGATCGGTGTCAATTTTCACCTTTAGTTTATCACACAGGATCGCTGCATCATCAATGAACGGTTCAAGAAGCATCGTCTTGTGTTCCTCAGTTTGGAAGTAGTCGGTGCTGAGATCCTCCACGCTCTTGTACACCTCGTCGAGGCATCCGAGCTGAGACTGCTTGCCGAATAGGCGAACGACAGCGCCGAGAGGCAGCGTGAGGAAGCCGAAGAGGACGTCGACGAACTCGTTGTCGGACTCCGCGAACAGCACCTTGCTCCTCTCCTTATCGACGAACAGCTTCACGGCGACGGTTGGCTCTTCGCTCTTCCTCTCCAACATGGTGGTAGTGGCGGTGGTCGACTAGAGGTGAAGCGTGTGCTTTGGGCAAGAAGAGGAATGAATGCTCGCTGTTGCTTTGCCCAAATAAGAGTCTGTGACCTTTAGGGGGAAACAGTATATGAAGAGTGAAGACGAGTGATTTGTGACCTTTACGGGGAACCGGCAGATTCCACGGTCGTTCCGATTTCCCTCAATGCTTTCAGTAGTACTATCTCCGTATAGAAATACATATCGTTTTGGTTTTTACTGAAGTTATATAAAATATGCCGTTTTCAATTTTAAAGAGCTTTTCTATGAATGCCATTTTATTTTATTTTTCTACAGCGGAGAGAGTACATCAGCTTTTTCTCGCAACACGCGTGAACCGATCAATGGGCCGCTCACAGCAGTTTTGTGTCAGGCCCATCAATGGGCTGAAGCCCACAATTTAACAGTGTTTCGTGCGAAAAGGCCTCGTGCGCGCGTGCGTGGCCGGTGGCCCTCCTGCCAGGGACGCTGCGAGGGCGCGCGCGCGCGGTTGTCCGACCCAGTTGTTTCCGCTGTCGCGCACCCATGCAGGCGGCCGGCGCACCGGCGAACAGAGCACGCGTGCAGTTGCAGACAGACATTCCGCCTGGCAGTCGCGTCAAGGTGCGAGGTGCCCCTCCACCAGGAAATGAGATCAAAGCCGACTGCGATGGCAATTGTTCGATCCGAACCACTCAGCCAAGATTTAACGGTACGAAAATGATATGGAAATAAGGTTTCCTGTTGTAGAGCCCACCACTTTATAGTGGTCGGGCGGTGAGGCTTTACGATGGTCGAGATAAACTTTATACCGTCAGATATTAGCTGTGCGGCTGTGATCGGGCGACTGCCCTCTATAGTCAACTCTCTAACTGCAGATGAGCTGGTTCCCTCTGCCAGACCATAGTCGTGACCGGAGATCGAACTCATGTGGTTCAAGCCTATGCATAGACAGGTGTACATCTTCTCAAATTCCAAATATCATAATGTCATATAAATATATTGTGTACAACTTCTCAGATAGTCAGATAGTTTGATGCCTTCGTCGAAATAGAACTGCAAGCATGGCCTGATTTTGATCTGTACCTAATAAAAAAAATTCAATTTTGATCTGTATATTACTCCATCAACATATCAATGTATGTACGACTATTTGAGTTTCGCACGACTCTTTAATACATTATTGTTTATAAACCAGTTTTTATAAGAAAACAAAATAATCATAGGCTACGACTAAAAAAACAAAATAATATATCTATATTTTTACACCAATCAATGATAGAAATTTTTGTTCTTATTCTATTACTAGCTGGCTACCCATGATATGCGCCTAGTCCACATCACCGTGCCAATAACGTGAGACCCAACAGCTGGGTATATTCAACCCGCCTTAAATAACATAATAGAACAGAATGATTTACTCGGGGTGCAAAAAGCAAGGCATGCAACATCGGTATATAAGCTTTAATTGGCCAGGCAAACTATGCTACTATTTCGAACGGGGCTTAGCGATGAACAGCAAATATATTCCCATACTGACTGATGTTTATCCATCCACCCACCAATATTCAGTCATCCTATGAACATGGACGGCAAACTCAACCCATTCATTTGGGAAAAGCATGTTCACGGCAAACTCAACCATTCATTTGGAAAAAGCAGCAGTACTCTATACTTCCTCCGGTTTTAAAAAACAAGTTGTTTTGGATATAATTTCAGATACCAATGTGTGATTAATTAGTATGTATTTTTCTTATTTACTCATATTAAATACAGTGCGGGAATAAAGACAGCGCGAGAAATAAAGAGGAATTAATACTACATCAGATATATAGACGTCAAAATTATATAACAAAATACAAAACAATTTATTTTAGACAACTTTAAATACAAATCTAAATTTACTTGCTTCGAAACTACATCTTATAGCAGCAATACAGCTTATAACAGCTATTGTTGATTGATCATTCCCCTTTCCCAATATACTTTCTCTTTCCAGAAAAACTTTATTTTTAGTAATTGTTAGACAGATCATTAGTATTGAGAAATGACTTAGGTATCCTTCGTTAATCCTATTAACTTTAATTTCCAGTAATACTGATTGACTGATGCTAATTTATTAAATAGAGAATATTATAATCGCACGCACATTACCGAAGGAAACCAGCTAAAAAATAATTATTTGTGGAACAAATTTCCAATATTAAAAATAAGTATGTGTGGAACTGAGAAATAACTCATACCGGATAGATTTTTTTTTGAACGAATTCACTCGATAGAGATAAACATGATAATAATTTGATTGGAATCAGCAGTATATTAAAACACAGATTCGTTTCACGATCTGGGGATGCTTTTGATTGGTTGCACGCATGGCCAAGCCGCATGTCTGGCTAAAGATACCCCCCTTGACCCAAGATTCTCTCATCTGTAACCTCCCTAACCTGCAGGCTGCAGATGTTGACTGCCCCAGCCCCCAGGCGATATTTATTCGGCGCCGCACCATTCGACTCCCCCGAAATTTTGTAACTTTATTAACTGATCGATCTGAAGCGCCTTGAGGTTTAGAGGAGCAATGCCTGCAATGGCGGTAGAGCATCACGGCGGCGGCGAGGACGACGAGTCGCCGGTGGAGCAGGTCAGGCTGACCGTGCCGACAACGGACGACCCGTCTCTGCCGATATGGACGTTCCGGATGTGGACCATCGGGCTCGTCTCCTGCGCGATGCTCTCCTTCATCAACCAGTTCTTCTCCTACCGCACCGAGCCCATCACCATCACCCAGATCACCATCCAGGTCAGTAGTTTGTCACTGCAGAAATCAAGCACAGATTTACGAGGTCAGTAGTGAGTGAGTAGTCTGTCACTGCCGAAATCAAGCACAGATTTACGAGGATTTCATGGATGTGCATGCGTGTTTGATGGTTGCAGGTGGCGGCGCTGCCGATAGGGCACTTCATGGCGCGGGTGCTACCGGAGAGGAAGTTTGCGATGTTTGGGCGGGAGTGCTCTCTGAACCCGGGGCCCTTCAACGTGAAGGAGCACGTCCTGATATCCATCTTCGCCAACGCCGGCGCCGCGTTCGGAAACGGCGGCGCCTACGCCGTCGCCATCATCAACATCATCAAGGCGTTCTACAAGCGCAACATCTCCTTCTTCACCGGCCTGCTCCTAATCATCACCACCCAGGTTATACACACGTACGGCTAATCAAACATCAATTCACATGTACAGTCACGCGTGGTGTTCTGATTTCATCACTCGATCGACGACGCGTGCGTACGCGAGCATGCATGCAGGTGTTGGGTTACGGATGGGCAGGGCTGATGAGGAAGTACGTGGTGGAGCCGGCGCACATGTGGTGGCCGCAGAGTCTCGTGCAGGTTTCTCTCTTGAGGTGAGCACCTGATCGAGACATCAATCGATGTTTCACCGGAAGGATCAAACGATCAATTGCCTAGTGAGAGTTCACGTGCATGCGTGCGTGCAGGGCGCTGCACGAGAAGGAGAACCGCCGGATGACGCGCGCCAAGTTCTTCCTGATCGCGCTGATCTGCAGCTTCGCGTGGTACGCCGTGCCGGGATACCTCTTCCCGACGCTGACCGCCGTGTCGTGGGTGTGCTGGGCGTTCCCGAGGTCGATCACGATGCAGCAGATCGGCTCCGGCATGAGCGGCTTCGGCATCGGCTCCTTCACGCTCGACTGGTCCACCGTCGTCTCCTTCCTCGGTAGCCCGCTCGTGTACCCGTTCTTCGCCATCGCCAACGTCTGGGTCGGCTTCGTCCTCCTCGTGTACGTCATGCTCCCCGTTGCCTACTGGGCGCTCAACCTCTACCAGGCCAGCATGTTCCCGCTCTTCTCCAACGACCTGTACGACCACTCCGGCCAGATCTACAACATCTCCGCCATCGTCAACGACAAGTTCGAGATCGACATGGATGCCTACGCCCGGCAGGGGAAGATCCACCTCAGCCTCTTCTTCGCCGTCACCTACGGCCTCGGCTTCGCCACCATCGCCTCCACCTTGTCTCACGTCGCGCTCTTCTATGGAAAGTACGTCGACATGATCAGATATCTCATATCTCAACTGGATTCTTGACTGTATTGACGAATTTGATTTGTTCCTGCGTGCAGGGAGATGTACCACAGGTTCCGGCTGGCGTACAAGGAGAAGCCCGACGTGCACACGAGGCTGATGAGTAGGTACGAGGACATCCCCAACTGGTGGTTCTACGGCCTGCTCGCGGCGACCATGGCGGTGTCGATGGTGCTCTGCACCGTGTTCAAGGACGAGGTGCAGCTGCCATGGTGGGGGCTCCTCTTCGCCTGCGCGTTGGCCTTCTTCTTCACTCTCCCCATCAGTGTCATCACCGCCACCACAAACACAGTACGCACCTAATGCCTCCTGATCCACTCTGATCAGTGAGATTCTTTGCTAATCAATGACTTGCTACCTATTATCAACAATGATAATTCCCTTGCAGACCCCAGGGTTGAACATAATCACGGAGTATTTGATGGGGCTGGTCATGCCGGGGAAGCCGATTGCAAACGTGTGCTTCAAGGTGTATGGTTACATGAGCATGAACCAGGCCGTCTCCTTCCTCACTGACTTCAAGCTCGGCCACTACATGAAGATTCCTCCAAGATCCATGTTTCTAGTCCAGGTACAATGTACCCTTGATTGATTAACGTGCCTGATTAGTAACTAGGAACAAAATAAGATTGCTGATGTTAATTTGGATTGATATTGAAGTTCATCGGGACGATTGTGGCGGCGACGGTGAACATGACGGTGGCGTGGTGGCTGCTGACGACGGTGCCGCACATCTGCGAGAAGGATCTCCTCCCGGTGGGGAGCCCGTGGAAGTGCCCGAACTCGCACGTGTTCTTCGACGCGTCCGTGATCTGGGGGCTGGTCGGGCCGCGCCGCATCTTCGGCCCGCTCGGCTATTACGGCGCGCTGAACTGGTTCTTCCTCGGCGGGCTGGTCGGGCCGGTGGTGGTGTGGCTGCTGGCCAGGGCGCTGCCCGCGCACGCCGGCTGGATCAGGCTCATCAACCTGCCCGTGGTCCTCGGCGCCACCGCCAACATGCCGCCGGCGTCCACGATCAACTACACGGCGTGGTGCTTCGTCGGCGCCGTCTTCAACTTCTTCGTGTTCCGGCGCCACAAGGGGTGGTGGCAGCGGTACAACTACGTGCTGTCGGCGGCGCTGGACGCCGGCGTGGCCATCATGGGCGTGCTTATCTTCTTCTGCCTCTCCAGCGAGGGCTACCAGATCGACTGGTGGGGGACTCAGGGCGAGCACTGCGACCTCGCCGTCTGCCCCACCGCCAAGGACGTCATGGTGGATGGCTGCCCCGTACTCTGATCGATCGGTCATCCGTAGATGTGTTTCTCATAGGCGATTAAGGCTTTGTTTGTCGTTCTGCTCTTAGCTAGAGCCCCTGAAAATGTTCAGTAAAAAACAACTAGAGCTCTGCTCGTTTAATCTGGCCGGTCGTCTTCGTGGACTGCTGCCGTTTTCTTTCTTTAGAGTTGTATATATTATAGTAGAATGTGAAACATTTTCAGGTCACCAAATGCTGCTCTTTTTGTTTTCGGTTCTGTAGGATTACTTATTACTATTTATTTTAGCTGAAGAGATTCCTAGTAGATTCTGAGTATTTAGCTGGTGAGAATCTAGAGAATTTTTTGAATGAATTCTAGACATGTTGTATCAACTTCTTACCACCGAAGATTCTTATCTAGCTGATGGGAATCTAGAGAAACTGGTGATTTTTATCTTCTGAATTCTAGTTCATTTTTAGATTCTGTAGCTACTGATTGTTACACTCTAGTTCAGAATTCGAACCATTTATTTCGGTTCAGCTCTATGTTCTAAAAGTAGTATAATTAGTGATCCTTATCTAGCTTTGAATAGTTCTGTTGACGGTTTAAGTGATCCTAAGCGAAAAGCCATATCTGAAGCATTTATTTATTTATATATATTAAGCAATCATCCGTGATAAAATACTAATTAAACCACCCAACAGATGACGGCTGAGATGAGTTTACCATCTAGGAACATTCCAATAACAAGAGATTCCATAAAATATCCTAACAATACTAAATTACTATATTATAAAATAGAAGAAGAAAATATTACACAATCAAAAATATAAAATGCTACAAGGACTTGAATTTCATTTGGTATCACAAAATTTGCATCTTCGAAATACTTCGATCTCATTTGGTATCACAAAAACATGCATTTGAAACAATTTAATTACAATTGGTAGGGCCGCGCGAACGCGTACCCACGCTGCCACAAATTATGACGTCCACTCTCCCACTTGGGGAGATGGTAAGCCAGCGCTCCTCCCAAGTGCAATGGAGGCCTCTAGCTTAGGCCATGGGCCTTCCTGATCGCTCATAGACCCCGTCCAGGTAAGTAAGTTATCAAGTCGCCCTGCCTCGCTACTTATACCCCTCCCTGCTAGCCCTCTCCCGTCGCCAAGCGATGTGGTACTAATCTATCGCTAATTGCCGCCTTGCCGGTTCCTTCTCCGAGAGCGCGCTTACCGTTTTTGAGCGTTGATATGCTAATCCAGCCTGCTATCCATCACAGACTTCAGGCCATGGCTGGACATGTGATCTCTCAGCTCACCGTCACTCTCCGGATTAGCGTTCTCACTCTACTGTTCATCTCCGGCGATGCAACTGTCCATGAGCCAGCCAGTCGCTGCTGCTCCTTCCGACGAGGCTTCCATCGACAGCGGTTTCTCTCTCCCCTTTACACACTGGAGGTCACCCGTGCATGCTAGACGCTGCCAAAGAGGAGATCCAGCTGGCCTCGCCGTCACATGAGTGTGACCCAGCCATTGCCGCCGGCGAGAAGGTCCTTGTGCCACTGTACGGCCGCCCGCAGAGCTGCACCTACATTGTGCCACTTGAGTGTATTCGTGGGTGGGATATGAAGTTGATGAACAATTGAAGTTGGCAGTGACCATCGGTGAGAAATCATTATTCATACATAATTAGCCTTTTCACACTTTTCAAATGCTGTGATGAGTAGAAGAACATGTCTATTGACAGGAGTACAGAGCATATGAGTGTCATTTTCTTTCAGTTGGCAAATTGCATAGTAGAACATTCACCTCCTTTTGATACACAACGAAATTGTTAGGGCCTTAAAGACAAGGAAAAATGGATAATGGTGTTATGCTCCATGGCTATACTGAAAGCATATCAGAGGTGGATCCTACACTATCCAGTGCACATAAATCATTTCCAGTTAATAAATAGAAAATTAACTGTTAACAAAATGGTATTTTGATTCTACATGACTCTCGGCTTCCCACATAAAGGATCCAAAAGCAGCTGCCTCCAAAACGAGATGAGTGAGTTCTGTAAACGTAATTGTTATCATTTGACCATCCTTTGCATTCACGGATCCGTCATCTAAAACTTTAATATCTGGCCGTCCAAACAACGCCTGTGTTTGCTTCTCTATTAGTGAGACGGCCTCTTCTGATCTGATAGTAGCATATCTTTGCAACGTATCAGCATCCAAGTGTGAAACATATGACCTCAACTTGTTTGGATTTGATTCTTCATCGTCCAAATCAATCTCCTCTCCATCAGGTGTAATTTGCACCAATGACTCCATATCCCAGAATGGATTAGGCTTTAGGTTTTCAAATACAATCTGTTGCTTGGGGTTTGGTGGGAGAGTCTTCATGTTTCTCTCAAGTTGAAATCGCTCATCTACCCTCTTTAGGAAGTAGCCATACATGATGGATGCTGCATAAAGCTTTCCAAGATTCAAGTGGCTGATTTCAACAACCGTATCTAGTGGTGCCGCTTTCTTTTCACCCATTATAAGATTGAGATGGTTTTGTACCATCTCAACAGCATCCGGGGAATGTATGTTTTGCAGCTTATCCTCTTGGTTAGGCAATGAGGAGATGTCACGTACAGGGCCACCTGATGGTGATAATGCAGGCGTCATTGATATGTCATTCTCCATGAACTTATACATAATCCAACAGTAGATAATCTCTTCCAAGGTGTTCTGCCTTTCCTTTTCTTTGACTTCTGCTATTCTCCTGCAGTTCAACAAGCTTAGTTTGTCAGTTAATTGTTTCATGCATTCTCCACTGGAAGATCTAATGTCATGCTGTCATGGGCATGGGCCTAGAGGCCAAGACCCATAACCTAGCCCAATATAGGGCGTGAACAGTACCGTGTGATACTGTAGCAAAAATTTAGGAATTGTTATTTTAGAAATAAGATTAGATTGAGTTGTAATCTATTTCCTAGATTTTACTATTTTAGAGATTAGATTCTTGAGAGTCAAGCCATACCATCTATATGGGTTGTATCTCTATTTCTTGGAGCAATGAAGAATTAGTCTAATCTCTCTCCAATGTTCATCATCCTAGTCTAAGATCCTCTTCTTATCTCTAGTAGCCAACAGCCCAACACTGCCCGACTATTCTCTCGGCGGTGTTTATTCCATCATGAATTTGGTTCATGACACATGCCCTTTTATACCATCCAATCAAACAGATACACCATTTCTATAGCATCTATGCTATGCATATTAAGTTGCCATGTCTTATTCTTTTTAATATACATCTGAATTTGTAACCTTTGAAGTAGAGCATACAACCTTTTTTGATGTTGTGGGAATAATAGCTATGCCAGGTAGTGGGGTTGTATCTGAGTGTAAAACATGGCGGACAAAAGAATAACATATATGATAATGGAGGAAACAAAATCCTACAAATTCTGGGGTACTTACTTGTAGAGGAGGTCCTGGGGAACTCTTGCGGCTTCTTTCTCTTGGGCATCTTTCTCTGATTGAAGGTTTTCAAGTTGACGGTCAACTGTTGCAGGAAGTAGGTGAGGGTATGATTGGAGTATCTGGACCAGAAGTTGACCGCTTGGAGATTCAAATATAAGCGGAGCAAGTCGTGTCTTGCCATCATCAGAATCCATCTTTGCTTGAACCTTCAAGCTCCTTGCCCAACAATTATTAATATGGAATCCAGCTTTGGAGCGACTGGTATAAGGAAAGCTCTGAAGAACAATAACCATCAATCCATCATCCTATTGACCCAATATAACTTAGGTTGGTGCATGGAGGGGGTATGTACTACCCTATATAATATATTAGTATTGAGTATTTACCATTCCATTATGAATCATGGTATAAACATTGAGTTGTACCACTGGCAAATTGTGAATTTGACTAATGAACAGTTCAATAATCAGAATGGTTGATAGAGACTATCATTGTCCAATGCAAAGTAAAAGCCTCACGCCATCTAAAACATTAACTATAGATTGGACAAAAAAAACTTCCTTGGCAAATGTACTCAGAATTGAGCATAAAAAATGTGCCAAAATATCGATGATGAAAATCTGACAGAATATCTTGAAGGGTTGGCATTGCAATGACAGGCATCACAGCAATTAAATCCTGACAGTTCAACATATCAAATACTATAATACAGACACGAACTGATTAACTGAACGTGAACAGCTTATCATGCTGAAAAGTACACCCATCACCCGGAAGGCCTAAATACCATGGCTATTGCGCTAAAGGAAGCACCTTATCAAGGTTGCTATAGCAGGAGATGCATCTCATGGTGACAGCACACAGAACCTTGTGCAACACAGCTCGGATTGCTTACTGCAGCAAAGCAAAGCAGACCAGATTTGAACAGAGCTAACCAAGTAACCGCAAATTGCCCTTCAGGCGTTCGTTCAACTAAACATCCCCGCCGAAAGCTAGTACAGGACACTCCAATTTTCAAGGAATCTCCACACATGAACACAACTCAGGTTAACTACAATTGCAAGAACTCACCAACCGACAGTTCCACACAGCAGCCCGCACTGCCGAGCGAAGCCCGCGGATAAAACAGAAGAGCGCCGCGAGACATCGAATCTACGGGGAGCGAGAGAGGGAGGGAACACGCGGTCACACTCACTGACTCACCCTGCAGAAGGGCCTGGAGACGATAGGGACGCGCGCCTGCCTAGCGAGGCAGCGGGGGGAAGAGGAGGCCGCGGCGGGGGAGGGGGACGCGCCGAGGAGGAACGCCGCGTCGGCCCACGCCGCCATCGGGGAGAAGGTGGGTGGGAATCCGTCGACGAGCGTGACCGGACGCACGCACAGGCCGGCGGACCAGAGAGGAGAGATATTAGCCGCGCCGATCTTTTTGGAGATTCTATTTTACTATATTATTTTTATATGTATTATTTTTGCAAATGTTAAATAATTAAATAAATATTTGTTTTATGTGTTCAACCATTAAATATTTTATATTTTTATCAGGTTGCTCTCATCTCCACAGCTTACATAAGCTGGTAAGTTTGTAATTATATATAACTGTTGTGTCTGATTAACATATATGAAACATAATAAAAGTTATGAAATATAATAAAATAGTAAATATCATTCTAGAAACCAAAAATTCTCTTTTATGGGATTGAGTTTTATGGGATTGAGTGAACTGCTTGCTTTTGCGTGCAATACTGCAACTTCGAACGAGCGCTGTGGCCGTCTCGTCCAAGCTCGTCGCCATCAGTTGCCCATCAGTTGCGCAGCGCACGGGCACGGCTCTCGTGGGGCGACCTGGCTGCTGCCGTGAGCAAACGTGGATGGCTCGGCCGTTTGGGCAATTCCAAGTCTCCAAATGTTCCTTTGTGGCCGATTATTTTCGCATACCGAACTCAACATCCAAAACATGGGCAATGTCTCGAAAAAGATGTTCTTTTCTTGCCCATTTTGCATAGTGAAATCATCTTGAAATTCAACACTCAGACAAACATACTCCAAACCTACAATATGTTCCCTTGTGGCCCATGTTTTTTGCATATTGTCTTTTTTTTCTTTTTTCTTTTGGCGGGGATGCATGCTGAATTCATCTTGAGGCTCAACAGAATCAGAGAAGACAGTACAAACCGGCAGCAGATTCCAGGAGCAAACTGATTTAATTGAAGAGATGGCAGAGAACCATGGAACATCCTACATCCTTCCATCCCATTTCCACGGAGATTGAAAGCCAGAAAATGCTTCAGATATGCCAGAAAATGGCATAGAACCTACAGTCACAATATATCCTTACATCGTTTAAATTTGCTCTGGAAAGTCACAGGCCACAAAAAAGAAATATATAAACGGTCGAACAGAAGTATCCTTATAGAAAGGCGCAGACCACCAAAATTCATGCACACGCCCTGCACCACAAGGTATCTCAAATAACAAGGTTATGCTACACACCATGGGGTGATTTGGTGTAGTTTTGGAATATCAACACTGCGGCTCCCAGTTGTATTCAGGTCTTAAGCAAAAGTTGGTGATAAGCACTCCTCGACTATATCCAGCAGGTTCGGATTTTCCAGTGCAGCCGCAACACGTTCTTTGTCGTTCAGTTGCTTGTTTACTACAAGAAAGGGACAACAATACTGAGACATTGAGCCAAGCAAGAGGCATGTTGTAACTGTAAGGCATAAACTGTAGCCTTTAAAACATATATACCAGCAGTTTCAGTTGCATGTGATCCAGGCGCCACCCTTATGTCAACCTGCACAAATTAGAAATGAGTAGGCTGCACAAATTTCCCAAAATAGCATGAACAGTAAACAGCATCAAGATACAATCTCCTTATCCTGTTAATGAACAGAAATAAAAGAGACTATAGGTAGTTTGCTTAGGGATGTGCAAGAGTGCACTCACTAGGCATCACTCATCAGACTTCAGTTAGCACATGGAATGTCTTGGAATGATTAAGTTTCACATACAACACATGTTTCTACAGAATTTGAAACTTATTCTGCAGATATCTTGAGGTATACACTCAGGCATATGTACCACCTATGCAGTCTCAAAAGTACATTGGAGCATCATTGATGAAGAGGATTTGCAATATTTGAAGGAAAAGGGAAAAATAGTGGTTTCATAAATTGCATGTCTATCGTAGTTCTACAGGGTTTTCTAAACTGAATAGGACCTCACATATTAAAATTTAGAATCTGATGGCCCCAGCAATATAATAAGGTACTCCATGATTGCCAGCTACAATAGCAAGGCTCCTGCTTTGTGTTCTACACCAATATTATACCTTGTATCGAGGGGGAAGACTCCGTATAAGTTTCACACGCAGGCAAAGTCCAATAACGGTTGCCATACTGCAATGCTCCACTGTTGGGGTAAAGGTAACCCTGGACAGAATAATGGTTATCATGACTGAATTTCATTAACAATCCGTTGTAGCATCTGAACGTAAAGAGGCAAGATCTTACCTGACATGACTAAGTTCATCATTAATTTCAATTGAATCTTCAGTCACAACATTAAGCTCTTCCAGTGAGTATGGGTGCTCTGGGTCCTTTATATCTCTAATATGATGTAAGAATGTTAAGGAGTGCAAATAAAGAAAAATGTTCAGGATAGTGAAACTCCAGATAGAGGAAGCATAACAGTAAATAAGCTAACCAGCATTTAGATAAGGAAAACTGGGAAAAAGGATATCAAATATTTCTAGCTGGTCTATAGGCTCTGCTGCATTTTCATCAGTGGTTTCTGGCGCCTGCCGGATCCGCCTCTCTTTTTTCTCATAAACCACAGGGTTAGCATTGATTAACCCCACAACCATTTTCCTGATGCAATGCACTAATTTAGATCAGACAGGCAAAATTCCTGCAAGCTGAAAACATGAAAATTAAATCAACAACAGTATAATTATTTTATTAATCATGATGGTCGTCTAATGGAGAGATTTTCCGTTCAATCTACCACTAGTAGTCTAGCAATTTTCTTGTGGGCTGTTGACAAATAGAAACTAGGAGTGACAACAAAAAATCTGCTAAAGAATGTTTAGCAGACTGAACAGCGAAGTGGTCCATCTGGGGATATTACGGCATATGGTCACTTTGCTAAAACACTGAGCTGTTAACTATACCTTCCACATTCATTTCTAATCAATTATACATACTTCTCGATAAAACGGTAGAAATCCATGCTCATCTGACAAAATTTAAACAAAAAACTAAACCTAGCCAGATATTGGGCCACCACCGTCGACTACTCAGCGCGAAGCGCCTCTGCCCCAACGGAATATCCACTACACCACGGCGCTGGGTTCCTCAATTTCTCTGCTACCAAATGCCACCTGAGTGTTCCCAGCAGTAGATGGTGGATAACATAATCCTGATTATTTGATAATCCAGCTGACTGAGTAATCTGCTGGTTGAATAATCTATACCGTTTAGCAAACCTGATTATTGATTATGATTGTTCTGTTTTAATAATGAAAAGACTTAAATACCCTTGGGTTCTTTTTAGTCCTTTATTTTCCATATTTTCATTACAAGTGCTAGCTTTGAATTACAAAGTGTTTGTACACTTTGTTATATTTGTTAGAAATAAAGCACATATTCATATGAGTTCATTTTAAGTGTAATATAAACTTTGCAAGAGTAAAGATAAAAAATGACATGATGAGCATTCATCTCGTCATTTTAAAGCATCCAAAATCATAAAATAGTGTACTATTTGGAAACCAACGTAGAAGCTATAGCGTCACGTAAAACTGCCATGTCGTGACCACCTATGCTATGATTAGCATCATTGTCCATATCGCCATTGTCCTCGATGTCTTATTATGACATGTATCCTTGAGTAAATGTTTCATTACTTTCGGCCTCATCAAATCGAAACTAATCTATCGTTCAACTCAAACAATTTCCAATGATTTCATTACACAAACAACACAATTCCCAATGACTCATCAGTGGAGTCAATAGAACTTGAAACAAATTAACTAGAGACCAAAGAAATACCTTCTCCTTGCTGCAGGTGGGGGCGGCGCGCTGGGGAAGGGGCAAGGAGCGGCGCGCTGGGGGGAGGAAC
>KE372784.1:118991-143607 GCA_000418225.1 Zizania latifolia | reverse complement strand
CCCCGCCGGCCTCGCCGCAGCTCCTGCCGGCCGGCCTGCTGCCCCTCAATGTTGTGCTCGTGTGCTGTTTTGACATGAAAATACGAGAATACCCTTTCACCACTTGAGTTACCATCCTTTGCGCACGCAGGTACTAGTAGGTACTGCTATAATCTTAACAGTTGAATGAGTGTGATCAACGGCTTAGATTTGATACCTATTCACCCTCAAGGATGTTAAAATTCCTTTAATTTTGGTACCTGTCAGTACCTCAGGTACCAAGAGGTATTAAAATTAATACTAAAAAATGTGGTACCTTCTAGTACCTCCTCCTCAAGGACCGTAAAATCACTCTAAGAAAATACGTGAAACGAGCCGATAAGGAAACAAGATAAAAATATTACGAACAGATAATATAAAACGATAACACTGCAGATATTTATTTGCAGGAAAATTATGATCATATATCACTTTCGAATCAGCAAAGATCCAATTAAGAACTCAAACCCTCTTACCATACTACGTTTACATATACACAAGTGCTCAGATTAGATAGTATATGTTCATGCTTTGGTACACAGAAAATGGTCAAGTGAAATGGTGAGTTTGTGGTTCTAGTCAGCTGAGTCATTGACTACGGTACAACCAACCTACCTGTTCACTAGCCCTGTTAATACAAGTTGCATGTGTATGTAGGAGAAGGGCAAACAATATATGCACGCCCATTTCAAATCGAAGTACACACACATGCATGATGCATGCATGTGTACACAGTGCCCTGCGGTGTGCATGACCAAAAGCAAACAGGGCTAGCTCTGCGTGTAGGCCTGTGTCATTGTACGTGTACAAGTGTACAATATATATGTAGCTATCACCATATCCAGATTTGTATAAACCATGGGCTAAACATACGAATTAATTGATTACACTGCGGATTAGTTTGAATACAAGAAATCCGTATGTACTCGTGGCGCCGTTCATCAGGAAAGCCTTCGACTCGGACGGGCGAGTGAGTGGTACGGAGTCTCTGGGACTCTAGCTAGGGCTCGGCCGCCGGCCGGTCAAGACGACAAGGGTACGACGGCGAAGGCCGCCGCGCGCTTGCCTGCGATGGATGCGTCGTCGCGCGCATGCATGCGCGCGCTCAGCGAGCCCCGCGCGGCGCCGGCCCGCTGCTTTTTACCGCGCCGCGCGCGCGGGGGCCGGGGGCAAGGGCGGACAAGTGCCCGCCGCGGCCATGCCGCCTTGCGTGTGCAGATCGCACACCTCCTGGCCGCGCTGCCTGGGCAGCTGGGCTGGACTGGGAGAAGTCAGCGTCCGTCCGTCCCCGGCCGCGTCAGTACTGAAACCACGTCGTATGCATACACATCTGCCACAAAAAATATTACTGAAACCACGTCGTCTCCCTCCTCTCTCTATCTCCCTTCTGCTGCTACATACATACTGCTTTATTGTCCTCTTGGAAGCCAACTCAAGTTACCCATCTCCCTGTCTTCCTTTCGTGTTGCTTGCTTGGTGTAAAGAAAAGATAGCTCCCTTTCCAGTGCCCATGTCTCACATCCTGCTTCCCTTCCACCCTACCTCCTTTTCTGCCCCGGCCACAACACAGAAACGAGTTTGTTTGCTTGCTTGCTAACTCGCTCCAAGCAGATCAGCTCGACCTGCAAATATAGCAGCGTGGAGAACGAAACCGTCCTGGACTTTCGGCTTAAGGTAGCCTAGCTAGATTGGTGCGAGTTGTGAATAAGGGAGAATTATTGAGAGGTTGGTGGCTGCCTTCAGCGAGCGAGATAGCAAGCATCCACTATAGAGAGATCGGTGGAAGTCTGGAAGAGAATACATAGCTAGCCATGTGCGACTACTTCCTGCAGAGGATGGAGGGCGACCAGGCCGGCGGGGACCTCAACGACATCGTCCGCGCCGGAGGAGGGGCTATGCCGGGCAGCGCCGACCTCCCGTCGACGGCCGCCGAGTGGCAGCTCCCGGCAGAGCCGATGCTCTTCCCGCCGCCGCTGCTGTCATCGGACGGCTGCGCTGGCGCCGCCAGCGCCGACGTCATCTTCGGCGGCGACCCTTTCGCGGGGCTAGCGGACCCGTTCAGCAACGACTACTCGTCGGGCGCCGACTTCTTGGACGCCATGCCGGATGCGATGGCCAAGGTCGGCTTCGACACGATTGTCGACGGCGGCGGCGGCGGAGGAGGAGGAGGAGGTGGTGAAAGCGGTGGGCAGCTGTTAGACATGAGTAGGAAGGCTCTCTTGCCCAGGGGTATGCCGATGCCGGGCGTCGGCGGGCTGGGGTTGAGGGTGATGCCATCGCCGTTGTCGCCGAGAGCGATACGGCCCTACCCGGCGATGTCTGCAGGCGACATGGTGAAACTTGGCATCACGGCTGGGCAGGCGGCCGGGTGCGCCATCGATGCCGCTGTCGCCGGCATGCAGATGTCCTCGCCGCGCTCCGGCGGGATCAAGCGCAGGTTGGGCCAGCAATCACCATCCCATATCTAGATCTAGATTGATCCAAGAATTCTTGGCTACATCATATATACATGCACAGCATCTTGGCTAGTGACCTTGACTAGATTTTAGGCGAACTACTTCTACAAGTTCTTTTTTCCCCCTCTCTTCTGCTCTTCAGTTTGCTGTTCTTTTTTCGAAACAAGCAAGTTTGCTGTTCTTCTTTTCCGTGTGCTTCACTGCACCTCCGAAGAAAATGGTAAGAAGAGTGGAGGAATTCCGAGGATTCTTCGAGCTGTGCCAAGATCGCATATGTCACCTACAGCTCAAAATTTTAGGCACAAGATTTATCACCAACACATGGCGATCGGTGGGGAATATTTCTGGATTGGCAAAGCATTGCATGCCTCCATCGGGTCATGTGCATATCTGCATCTAGACCTAAGTAGCTAATTAAGCTTTCTCTCCGGCCGGCCGGCAAGGTCTGCTTTTGAAACCCTAAGCTAGCGCGCACACACGCGTCTCCATTTGACTCAAAATTTGCAGCAAGTAAACTAACATGGTTGCGACATTGCGTGTGCCACCTATGGTTATGTGAAAAATTGGGTGATTAGCGATGCTTATCTAAGTGCTAATTGCTTTGCGATTGCTGGATGCGCTTGCAGGAAGAACCAGGCGAGGAAGGTGGTGTGCATCCCGGCGCCGACGGCGGCCGGAGGAAGGTCCAGTGGGGAGGTGGTTCCTTCTGATCTCTGGGCATGGAGGAAGTACGGACAGAAGCCTATCAAGGGCTCTCCCTACCCAAGGTATAGTACACACTACACACTGTCAGTCTAGTTTGATGGTTAATTTATTTGTTAATTTTTATTGTGTCATAAATAATCGATTGGAACGATTGAGTGTGTATTTTCATTAACATCGTTTGAACAAAGTCTTGTGATGAAATTCATATAGAGTCCATCATCATTATATAATTCCTCCACTTTACATTGCGTCTGCACACGATCAATGAAAGTCAAGAGATTAACTGAAAGATACTAAATAAATGGTTAGCTAGCTGCTAGGGAGCATGCATGTATGCTTCTAGCTAGCTTAATTTTATTACTTCTTCCTTCTGTAATTTTGTGGTGTTTTGGGGGTTGAATACATCTCATCACATAAGGATACTATTCAAAATGTATGGCATTTTAATTACTTAGATAAAATGTACTAGTACTTAAATATATCTGCTGAGATTCTCTTATCCTCATTCCAAGGGCGTATTTAGTCTATCCATACATATTAAGTTTTAAATCTCTTATTAGTCTCAGATCTAGGTGCACAGGTAATTAACTAGCTCACAGCCACCATTAGATAGCTTTGTTAGCTAGTTATAACCATAGGTGGAGTTAAGACCACCTGCCAATTTTTTTTACACATGTGGTACATTATTAATTAGTTCTCTTCTCTTATAATAAAAATGGAAATCTAAGAAGGTCAGTTTTATTTTATTAGCAAATTAAGCATTTGGGATCTGAAGTCCAAAACTTTTTCTTGGCACACACATATATATGGCACAACTAAGCAAGAGCATACATTAGTACTTAATATACATTACATAGAGTGGTGGTTCAATTCTAATATCAGAACAAGTGATGAAGGTGCATGCGAGCTAAGTCTTAACAAATTTCTTGTTGAAACGAACAATGTGCAGAGGCTATTATAGATGCAGCAGCTCAAAAGGATGCTCTGCGAGGAAGCAAGTGGAGCGCAGTCGGACTGACCCCAACATGCTCGTCATCACCTACACCTCCGAGCACAACCACCCATGGCCGACCCAGCGCAACGCCCTCGCCGGCTCAACCCGGTCTCACCACGGAAAGAACGGCGGCGGCGGCGGCGGCTCAGGTTCCAAGAGCTCTCACAACGAAAAGTCGCACCAACCGTACATTAAAGAAGAGCAGAAGGATCAGGCAACCACGACGGCGACGATGACGGCTAGCACGGTCACTACCACAAACAGTATTTCTCCTGTGGCTGTGAAGGAAGAAGACGCACTGGCTGCAGGATCATCGGAAGCACTGGAGTTAGAGAGAGCCATGGACACCGCTGGTGTAGTAAACCACAGCGAACTCATGGATCATGTTTTCAGTCAGAGCTACAAGCTGATGATACCGGAGACTGGCCAGCAGCCAGATGACTTCTTCGCCGACCTGGCCGAGTTGGAGTCAGATCCCATGAGCCTAATCTTCTCAAAGGAGTACATGGAAGCCAAGCCAAGTGGTGGCGATCATGATGCACAGGAGAAGGCGGCAATGGTGGCCAAGGAATTGGGTCCATTCGACATGCTAGATTGGTCTACTTCTACTAATTCTTCGGCAGGGAGCTCATTTGAGCAAGGGAAGAGAGGCTAAACCCTTGGAATAATCAAAACATGCAGGGTTTATGCATGCATGCGGTTACATAAACAGATAAACTTGATCCCCAGCTGATAACCATAAAGAATGTTACAATGCCAGCAAAGGAAAATATGAGATTTTTTTTTTACCTTTCTCTTCTTCAGTTGGTTCTCTGCTTCTTCATATATCATTGTGTGTGAGAGAGAATTAAATCTTGTTCAGTAATTAAGGTCTAGATATATGAACCTCATTTTTTAGGTTGTGTCAACTTGATGTACTTATGCATGCATGAGATGATGACTCTCTCTCTCACTACCGAAAGCGTGGTATGTGTCGAGTGCCAAGAGGTTTAATTACTGAGTGCATTGAAACACTGAATTCCCGTAGTGTCTCTTATTCGATGTGCGTGTAGTGTTTATGGTTAACTAACAAAAGATCACATTCTATGTGGCTGGAGTAGAGGATAGCTGGAACAAGTGAAGTGTAGAGGTGAAGGTGATAGTTGGAAGGAAAAAGAGTGCAAGACCTGCATATATCCCTGAAGGCGATAGATGATGTGACAGAAATTAAGCCGGGGCATGCAGGCTTTGCAACGGAAGGGCTATGTCCTTGGATGTGACCTCGGTTGAACACGTACTATACGCTGTGAAATATGAATCACAAACACGCACACTATCTCTCTAGTTGGCAGAACAGTGCATGCGTGTCTGGCTGTGAGAATCTGAAACAATAGCTGGCCTCTTGCTTGCATAAGGAGGGCATATGTTGGATTCGCTGGATGGTACATATTTTTGTCTCTGCTGCGAGGAAATGCATTTACTTCTGCCGCTCATCTAATTGGCCAAACATGCCAAACAGTAGCGGAGCAGCATTATAGGGCTGGGTTGTGGTGTTTTATGTAAGTGTTTAAGGTTTAAGTTTGACACTTTATACGAAATTTTAAGGTTCTTGAGGAGGTACTAAAAAAATACCATAATTTAAGGTTTAAGTTTGACACTTTATATGAAATTTTAAGGTTCTTGAGGAGGTACTAAAAAGATACCATAATTTTTAGTATTAATTTTAGTATATATCGATATCTTAAATACTAACAGATACTAAAATTAACACTAAAATTATGGTACGGTACCTCTTGGTACCTCCTCAAGGACTGTAAAATTAATTTTCTACGAAATATAAACCAGTGTTTATTTTATTATATTGACTATATGTGAATCTTATTTTTAAGTTAAGTTTAATGTTTACATCTCCTACACCAAAAAAAAATCAGTATACAAAGTTTAGTCTGTGCATCCTTTTACTTTTTGCTTCTGGTAGCAAGATATACATACATCACTCGATTCCCTCACGGGTGCAGTCATGAATACGTACTATACGTATATGTACATCAGTAGTCAGTACTACATGTGATATTGTTCTGATATTCATATATATGTATTTATGTGCAGTACGTATTTAATATGGAACAAAGCAGCTGCATGCCCTAGCTGCTAGATACCTGCAGTATCCTGTACATAACTACATATCACATATTCATACGTGTACATCATGCAGGAAGTATATACATGTGTGTGTATATGTGCACTTGGCCAGAAGCTATAGCTTGTGCTAACATATACACTCTTCTGTGACATCTGGCTTTTCAGTTGGCCCACTGGATTAACGCCATTTCCCATCCATCAATTAATAGTACTGCTAGCAATTCAGAACTGCACGAGGAGGGACAACGCGAGGACTTATGGCATATGCATGGATATGATGTCTCTGTTCTTGCTGGGTGTGTGCATGTGGACGTGTCTTAGGGTTAAATGTATCTCTGAACGTCGTTGTACCGGTGTCTGTGGATACATTGAGCATGATATTTACGTTCATCCAACTAGCCCAATGTACGAGGTATACTGGCCGGTCGGCCGGACAGATTAATCATTCAGTGTTTTGTTTTGGGGGAAAATTTGTTGGTACACCCGTAAATATGATCATATCCCCTCTAATATATACAACAATTATAATGATTTTTCACAGAGGATGCAAGCAAGAATTGGAAGCTAGCTACTGATCTGGAATCTGGATGGACGCGCAGGAGCGCGACACCTGGGAGAGTTTCTTTCCCTGATCACAGGTGGAGCATACCCAGCAACAGTTCTTCAACGGCGCCTCTCCTCCTCCATTATATTGTGGCTAGATCCTGATCACCTTCCGTCGACTTAGGGGTGCGTTGCATTTGTCGTCGATCTACTGTTTTATTCTAACGTATTCGACATGCAGATCTTTTGCCTTGTTCATCGAAATATTGATGAGGATTAGTTGAGTGGTCTCCGTTCTCAAGACGGCATTTTGCACACATGTTTATGGACTGAACCAGATTCATGAGTGGAGAGATGGGGAAAACCAGATTCAAGTGTGTTTCCCCGAAACCAGATTCCACCTCAATAGAAGATCAAATAAGAGCATCTCAAAGTTACTATTCCCCCCCTAAAATCTCATATAAGAACTATCCTAAATTATGTTAATCCTTAAAAATCATTCGGTATACAACAGTATTACTATAATCTCAATTCCTATATTTTAAAGGAGGATTATAAAGGGAGTTTCTGTTTTTAAGTTTTAAGAGAAAGGAAAGGTGATTTAGAAGATCACTTAGAATAGGAAATCATTTAGAAATACTGTTGCGGCATGACTTTTTTTAAAAAAAATACTTAAATTTAATTTTAGAAAACTAGATAAGAGCAACCTTAGTCTTCTCCGGTAGCCTGCCTTTTCCTTCCCCCTTGTAGTGGTCCTTCAATTTGTTGTAAGTGGTCTCCTAGAGCACCGTAGGAGTTTCCGCTTGTTACTTTGCTCTACCTTCTAATATATTAGCAGATCTTCTGCTTCTTCAAAAACAAATTAGGAATCTAGATAAGAGCACTATTAGAGATACTCTAAGTTGTTTCTGAAGTGTAAATAAGGGATGTCATGAATTACATGGGACAATAAAGATTTATCTCTACCTATAAATTAAATATTATTGGATATATTTTAATAATTTTCTTAAATATATATATTTAGAAAAAATAATGATCAAACATGGACGTAATTAATTGATATATATCCTAGACTACTAAACTATGGATTGAGTATATACATGATGTGAGGTGGCGAGTGCTAAGTTAGTCGCCCTCTCGTTGTACGTACACGTACCGCCGCGCGCGTTCAACAGCTAGCTACTCGTGTCGCAAGCAGGGCCGTCGCTGTTCACTCGGAGCTAGCTCGTGCGCGCGCAAACGATCGAGGAGAACACGCAAATCCGAGCATGCGTACTTCCGCCATGGAAACCCCCGTGTGGTGGTGGACGAGAGCTCCTGTGTACGACCAGTAGAACAGCAATGGCGGAGACTGTAGGTGATTGGGTTGTGATGGATCCAATAATTAGGCAATTAATCGCCGGGGCATACCTGTCCGTCCACCCGATAGATATTTCGCATCCAAATGGATCAATCACAAGCGATCGGCACTGTTACCTTCTACTGCTACACTCACCAAGCATGCATGCATGCATGCACAATATTGCTCACTGTTGGAGAGTGCAAGCAACCTTAATGGATGCCAAGAACTGATCAGCTGGGGCAAACTTAAGGGAACCCCCTGTTCCGGCACGCATGAATGTTCAGAGTTCAGAGGCGACGCATGCATGCGTGCATGTCTCATGCCTGCATGATGATGGCATTTGCAGAGTTTGCAGTCGCCTTTCGCAAGAACAGATTTAAGAGACGTGAAAACGCTAACGCAAGTTGCTGGGCCTGGATGCCTGCCTGGGAGCCTACACGGCAGCAGGCGGCATTTTTCGGAATATTTTCTTTCAATGCTCCTGGAGCACTACTGCTGCTTCTTTTTACAGGGAGTGCAGTTAATCGCTGGGGCCAAAAAAATTTCCTCTCTTTTTTTTTGACCGATCTTTTCAGAATGTTTTCAGAAAAACCAAACAGATTCACTCGTGGGCAGAATGCCAGAATGTTTTCAGAAGATCAAAAGAGGCTAGCCTTGTTTAGAGGGGGCCCAAGAAACAAGAAGGCCCAGTTCATACGCGAGCAGCAGAAGTTCAGAACTACACGAGCAAACCGTACCGTATCTGGAGTTTGGTCTTGATTTTGCTTTGCGTCTGGCGAATCAGCTCGAGTTTTACTGAATGATTCGTAGTTAGGAGAACTGTTTGTGCCCACTGTAGTCATGTGCTGCTTCAGCTGTTCTTCCTGAAACCTTGCCCAGGGAAACACTAGCACGAGCAGCAAGATTAACCTCTGCACGACTGCACATCTGGCGCCATGCAGTCGTCTCGATTAGCTGTCAACACTGTTTGGCGAGCCATTCACCTACAATCCTGTGTCTCATTTACCCATGTTTACCTGTTTACCCTGTGATTTCTGTACTCGCATACAGGAACTCGATCTTCATGGACCATGGTGCGTTGGTCCGGCACTACTCCGGCTGAACTGTTTGGACCCCCCTTGGACTCGTCTTGGAAGAGTCCCATAGAAGTGAGTATGAAACTCTGAAACTTTTAGGCAGACGGAATACGCGGCGCCGCTGCTGCTCTTTGGTAGTTCAGTGACGGAGCGTATGCATGCCATCCGATCGTTAATGAACGGTCCAGATCGACCACAGTAGAAAATCACAGGAGCGTTTTTTTTCTCGGGACTTTAATCCAAGACATCCAATGCGTGATTTATGGTCCATAGGCCATATAGCATGTGTTATTCCAGTACTAAATTCTGGTGAAAAGGAAATAAATCTGTACTAAGGTACTGTTGCAACTTCTGTTTTGAGCTTTTGCTTGGTGTGCCTGTGCTAGACATCTTGTTCAAATCGGCGTTTATACCGAAATATTATTCAGTACTGACATATCAATACCAGTTATACTAGTCATATAAATACCAGTTATATCGGATATATTAATACCAGTTATACTAGATATATTAATACCAGCTAGATCAGAATCAATACTGATATTTATAATGGTTGGTGGGCCATTGGAGCACTTGAGTACCTGTTTTGCCTGCATCTAGAAGCTCAAAGCTCAGGAACAAGGGGGTACACACGCTGTAGCCTGTAGCTGCTCCAACAATGCACACTGGTAGTCATCTTGAGTGAATTCCTGGCCTCCCTACATGGTCAGTTGGTCACCTTGTTTATAACAGCATACTTGGATGTCTCATAGGACACAAGGTTACTTTCCCATGCTGATGCTTTTGAACCAAGAACTACGCTCACAAGAAAGTTAGGAAGGAATTTGAATCGAGACTCAGATGTAGCAAAACGGTCAACAAAGTGATCAATCACACCATGGATTGGCTTTGAGTTTGAAACAAACTCGCACGGAATTCATTACGTCCGGAGGATAGTCTTTCCCTTTTCTGAGACAGATTCAAGTCTTATCCGTGCTAGTTACCGTGCTATCTATGCCATTATAACTCTTACTTTATGATATCCTGTCACCTACCTAATATTAACCTCCGTACTTTCACCGCTATTACCTCATGTAGAGCTGTAATTACGTAAAGACTGATTCACTTCTTCATTAATGGAGATGGGATAACCCGTCAAAAAAAAAAGCACTAGAGTTGCATGCGACAAGCTCTCGAAAAGAAGAAAAAAACGCTGCATGCCGTTCGGTGGCAAACTGTGAGTTGGAAGAAAAATTCAGGCTTGCGGCCATGCCGGCAGCGGTAGGTGAGGCGACGGCGCGCTTTGACGAGCTTCGTCAAGAGAGGTTGTTGAGCTCGCCGTTTACGAGATAAATCACGTCAAAATCCCCGGGCAGAGCGGACCATCACGCCCAGATTCCTTTCCCCTCCTGCTTCTCCACTTCTGTTGACTCGTCAATTTATCCACCAACCATTTCAGATATGAGATATTTGGATCAGTGTCAGCATGGACCTGACTACTGTTTGTGCAGGTTTGGGTGTAGTTGAACTTGAATCTGAATGCGTGCGGCCATTTTTGGTAGGACCTGGATTTAGGTCCAGGATTCGAGATTGTTTGACGTCGGAAAACTTAATGTCAGAGGATAATTGGGGATCTAAGACATCTCGTTAGGATCTGACAGTGTGGAACAGGGCTTTACGGTGGTTGGGTCACACTTCGCAACGGTTAGGGACAGGACTTTACGACGATCAAGATAGGATTTCGCACCGTCGGATCCTAGGTAAATGACTAGGATCTGTTTCCAGATTTAGGACCGGCTCCAACGAGCGGAGCAGCACCCAAAATGTAGCCCCCTTTCTCAATATGACCACAAAGTATAGCTATAAAGTTTTAGAGTAATTTTACAGTTTTTGGAGAGGTAACGAGAGATGCCACAATTTTTAATGTTAATTTTGATACATCTTAGTATTTTTTAGTGTTAATTTTGGTACCTCTTGCTATCTAGATACCAAGAGATACTAAAATTAACACTAAAAAATATGGTACCTCCTGCTACCTACTTAAGGATTATAAAATTTCTCAAAGTTTTATCCGTTGTGTTATAGGTTGTCACGTAACAATAAGTTATGTGAGTTTTTTTGTCTTTTTATAAGTACATTTCTCCGATCTAGTACATAATTAAAAAACAACTATTGATATTATTTATGTTAAATAGATTTTTAGTTTTAGTTTTTATTCAGACTATTCAAGAATAAGTTGGGTCTATGGGGGCGAGCTGTTTGGTAGACCAAAGACTTATTAGTCATCAAACATAATAAATTATAGAAGGGGCGTTGATAAGTGTAATATTTTTTTTAGATTACTCGATGCCTCTCGCGTGCTTCAGAGCAGAGACCAGAAGCCGTACAAAAAGGACTTCGGCTGTGTTGACGGGGAGAGCAGGGCGTTGGTGTTTCAAATTTAATGCATCACGTGTTCATATGGCCTCACAAAATGAGTATTTTTGTCAGTTTTATTGAAACTTATCCACGAGACTGAGGCGAGAATTCAGAATTTCTTGATAACCATATAATAACGGCGTCTTACTCTCTAAATATATTTATACCTACACTAACTAGGTACTTTGGGTGGGTTTTACGGTTCCCATAATATATAGAAAATCTGGCAATTGATTAGGTATGTTATACGATTATGATTATTTATGTACTACACCCTACACCCTATATTCTATAGATTATTTATGTTAATTACTTCCTCCATTTCGTACAATATAAATCTTTTTAGTCATGTATAGATTTATATGGACGTTAATGTATACGTTTTATATATGTGTCTAGATTTATAGATTTATTGATAAATCTAGACATGGCTAAAAAGACATATGCTGTAAAATGGAAGAAGTAATAATTAAAAACAAATTATTTATGTTAATTAAAAACAAACTATTGGCGTAAAAAGTTCAGAAAGACCGATTCGCGTTCATAAACGAAAATGGAGGAATGGGTCCCGTCAGATTGCTATCTCGATCGAACAGCACCGTGTCTGACGAATCAGCTATCCTCTGGTGCAAGGATATGGTAAAAGTTCGGTGCATTCCCAGCAGAGTTACGCTGCATGCAGGATCTTGTCAATGAAGTACTATGCAAAAAGCAAATTGAAGTAGTAAACAGCGACAGCGACTCAGGATTGCTCGTGCAAATGCTTCGTCTTTTTATTTCTCGCTGACAGTTGGATGTTGGTGAATTATACTACCCTTTTCGAAGACGTCTCGCTGTCTCACCTGTTTTCTTGGAGTTTAACTGTTGTTAGGAGCAGATGTAATTTCAAGTAACGGGTAGATCCGTGCACATTTTAGGCATATTTGTTTAAGCTTGAGGATACGTTTGTTTCATATACTAGCAGTTACAGTTACTTCTAGAATCTGAAGCTAAAATAATCGGTCCAGATTCTTGATTCAGATGGTAAGAATCAGTAGCTGTAGAATCTAAAAATAAACTACAATGAAACACCAGCTTTTCTAAATTCTCAACAACTCGATACTTTGACTATTTAGCTACTCAGATTAGCTAGCTACTAAAAATCTCCAGCTGCCAGAAGCTAAAACAAATAGACCCTGATATTCTTAGTAATTAGCTAGCCTGAGTATTTAGCTGGCTGGTTTGAGTAATTGGCTGGTGAAAATATAGAGAAACTAATGTTTTTAACTTCTAGATTCTAGTTCATTTTTAGATTCTGCAGTTACTGATTCTCATAATCTGAGTTTAGAATCTAGACCATTTGTTTTATATTTAGATTCTAGAAATAGTTACAACTGTCAGAAACTGAAACAAACAGACCTAATTTATCCTGCTAGAGCTTGAGCGTAATGAAATTCTCAACTTCGCTGGTAGCCACATGACGCCTTTCATGACCAAAATACAGTGCTTGTTCTTACAAATTATCATGGCAAGAGTTTTAAACCAAATTCCCACTGGTCATAAACAATGCTAAATGCCATGCTCTGAACAAGAACAAGAATCCTGAGACTTCGCTGAAAAATGGAAAGGTATTCAAACACATGCCATATAATCTTTGACGGATCTTCACTAGCTATCCCTGTTTTATCACTTTTCTCCAGCACCGATCAGACACACTGAGCTGAATATTCTTCTGACAGTGAACACCAAAGCCGTCGGTATTAATATCTTCCCTCGGCTAGAAGATCGGGGCAGGTAGCAAAATTCTCGGTCTAAAAGTTGCCACGGCGGCACGCCGCCATGGAAAAAGGTGCAGCAGATCGCACGCAAGACAAAGAAGCACAGCACTAGCACTCTCTTTCAAGAGACAAGACTTTTGGGATCCCAAATATTTCCTTGTGGAGTATTTTGGGATCTAGTGATTAGAATTATGATTGATGGGCTAGCTTATCTATATTTGGCTTCTAAATCATTTAAAATATTCTAGGAGTTGTTTCTGTTCCATGTTAAAAAAAATCCCTAATCTCTCCGGTATTCACTGTGAGGATCCGTTCCGAATTAATATCGCGTGAAACACAAAACAATCTGACGGTGGAGAGTGGCGGGGGACAGCGCAGACGGAACGGCTCCTCCGTCAGCCACGCCATCCCCCACCGGCCTCACCGTCCTGGACTCATGCCGGTTAGCTGCATCGTCAGATTGTTTCGTGTTTTTTACGTAGCATTAATTTGAAGAGGGTCACGAAGAAGATTGGGACTTTCCTACCAAAATTTTTTCCGACTAATCAGGAGCACGCCACTAGCCAACCTTCGCAGCCAGCGACCAACTGCTGCTCGATACTAACTACATTATCGAGCGAGCTGGTATCTGTTATTCTACGGTGCTTCCTTGTAGTGGACTAGTATTTACGCATGTGCGCGTATTAATAAACTCCAGCAATGTAACCGTGCGTTTGCACGCTTGCTTGCTCCGTTGCTCAGTTCGCGTTAATGCGCTGAGATTTGAACGGATCTGGCGCTAATATTTTTATTTGGTAGATGGTGACGGCGGCCGAGGCGCCTACCTCTTCTCTTCTTCTCTCTCGCGTCACGCGTGCATCGCTGCGTGAGTATATAAGCTGCCCTGCTTGCCGCTTGTTTCCATCCCAGCCAAAAAAACCAAAGGCGCTCTCGCCTCTCAGGACGGCAGGAGCTAGCTACTAGCTGCAAAGAGGACAAGTTGTTGCTAGCTCCGTTCAGCTAGCTGGGGACGTCGATCGAGTTCTGAAAAACTTGCAGGGCTAGTTGCGGCAATGGACTCCAGCGACGCCATGGAAAGGGGCCAGCCACCCTCGCCGCGGCTGCCGGAGGTATATATGCTTGCAAAACTTCACGAGTAGCTCCCCTCCTCTGCCCGGTTGGCTTGTCATCGATCTTCGCTTAGCTTGCGGTTTGGAAGCTTGCAGTGGCAGCAGTGACAGTGAGCATGCCTGCGGCATCAAAGTATAGTCATTTTCAGGCATGCAGTTCTTGGTTTCTTCTTCCTCCGTTGGAGATTAATTAGCTCCTCTCCGTTACTCCATATGTGATTTGAAGATAGAAGAAGCATGGCCTGCAGGTAGCTAGGCAGCACGTAGGTTGAACCAGTACTGATTTGACCCGTTTCTACGCAAGGTAGAGAATGATGTTACGGCGAAGAACAGTCGCATCCACACATATTATGATATTATTACTCGTACCGTCGTGCGTATTTGTTTGATGCCACGAGGGTGGGTTGGTGGCAAAAAAACTAAGCCTGTGTCTGCATCTGATCAAGAATAATTCTGAAGTCAGAAAAAATCGATTGTAATTTTACACATAAGTTTAAACAGAGTTGGTCAGAAAAGCAGCTGAACACGCACAAACCCACCAGGCCACGACAACCACTGTACCTTTCGTATTCATTTGTACAAAGCTGCATTTTTATTCACTTCCGACCGCCGAATGCGATTGCTGATGCATGCTTGCAAAAAAACGCAATTTTTTGATGGCTTGTACGTACGTAATTCAGAAACGCGTTTGCTGATATGTTTTGCACAAAATTTTCCGACTTGGTCTGCAGAGCCTAAGCCCGAAGCTACAGGACGACGACGACAGCCTCACGGTGCCGCTCATACAGGACAAGAAAAGTGGGAGCAAGGCGCCATCGGTGGTTCTAGGGTTTGAGTGCTTGGAGAGCACAGCGTTCAACGGCATTGGCACGAACCTGGTGGTGTACCTGGAGACCGTCCTGCACGGTAGCAATCTCGCGAGCGCTTCCAATGTCACGACGTGGTTCGGGACGAGCTACCTCACCCCGGTCTTCGGCGCCATCATCGCGGACTCGTTCTTCGGCAACTACAACACCATCCTCGTCTCCCTCGTCTTCTACCTTCTTGTAAGCACAAGACCGCAATCTCTGAACACTAGTTGCATCTTTGATTTGGTTGACTAACTTGGCATTGGCGATCTCTGTGTCCAGGGCATGATGCTGGTGACCTTCTCGGCGTTCCTGCCGACCACCGCGCTGTGCGGCGTGGTGGGCGCGTCGTGCCAGCAACCGGTGTTCGGCGCACAGACAATGGCCTTCATCGGGCTCTATCTTGTGGCGTTCGGAAGCGGAGGCGTGCGCGCGGCGCTGCTGCCGTTCGGCGCGGAGCAGTTCGACGACGACAATGCGGTGGACCGGGAGCGCAAGATGTCGTTCTTCAGCTGGTTCTACATCTGCGTCGACTTCGGCATGATCGTGTCGGGCCTCTTCATTGTCTGGATCCAGCAGAACGTCAGCTGGGGCCTCGGCTTCGGCATCGCCACGGCGTGCATCGCGATCGCGTTTGGCGGCTTCGTGCTCGCCACGCCCATGTACAAGCGTCGCATGCCCACCGGCACGCCGCTCAAGAGCCTCGCGCAGGTCGTCGTTGCCGCTTGCCGGAAAATAAGCCTCCGTGCCCCCGCCGACGAAGACCTCCTCTACGAGGTGCATGACAAGATCGAACAGCCGAAGATCGCGCACACCAACGAGTTCAGCTTTCTTGACAAGGCGGCGGTGGTGCTTGAGTCCGACTTGGAAGAGGACTCGAACGACGCCCCGGCCGCGGCCGCGGGCTCCTGGAGGCTGTGCACGGTAACGCAGGTAGAGGAGCTCAAGATCCTGCTGCGTCTGCTGCCGATATGGGCGACGAGCATCGTGCTGTCCGCGGCGTACGCGCAGCTGAACACCACGTTCGTGCAGCAGGGCGCTGCCATGGACATGCGGTTCATGTCGTTCAGCGTCCCTGCCGCGTCGATGGTGTCCTTCGAGGTGTTCTGTGTCCTGTTATGGGTACTCGTCTACGGCTCGGTGATCGTGCCGCTCCTCAGGAGCTTCTCCCCCGCCAACGGCGAGCCATCCCAGCTGCGGCGCATGGGCGCAGGCCGGCTTCTCATGGCATTCGCCATGGCCGTCGCGGCGCTGGTGGAGATGAAACGCCTAGACGCGGCGGGACGCGGCGAGTCCGTGAGCATCGCGTGGCAGATGCCGCAGTACTTCGTGCTCGCCGGCGCGGAGGTGTTCTGCTACATCGCGCAGCTGGAGTTCTTCTACAGCGAGGCGCCGGAGTCCATGAAGAGCATGTGCACGTCCCTGGCGCTTCTCACCGTGGCGCTGGGCAGCTACATGAGCTCCTTCATCTACGCCGTCGTGGACGCGGTCACCGCCGTCGACGGCCGGCCCGGGTGGATATCGGACAACCTCGACGAAGGCCACCTCGACTTCTTCTTCTGGGTCATGGCGGCGCTGTGCACGCTCAACTTCGTCGTGTACAGCGCGTTCGCCCGGAACTACAAGGTGAAGACGGTCGTGTCGTGATCGTTCGCCAAAAACTCCCGCGTACATAAAGAAAGGGATTTTAGAGGTAGCCGTAGCAAAGGATGCATCGAGGAAATACACGGAACACGTCCGGTGCACCTGTGAAACAGTTTTGTTGGCAGCGACCTGCTCACCTGTCTTGTCTGCTGGCTGCTGCTGCCTGCTGGTCTACGCCGTCGTGTTCCTTTTTTATTCTTTCTTTCTTTTTGTCAGTTTATTGAGATACGGATGGGCAACAGGACATCCATGAACTCTGAAAAATGCAATTAGTCGTGCTCCAGGAAAAAAAATGCAATGATACTGCACATTTCACTGTAAATCGACTGTGAGCTTTCTCCGAGGTTCATTCCTCTGAAACAGAGAACGGGGAGTTCCTGGGCCGTTTGGCAAAAAGTGCTCTGGAAGGCCATCCGCGACTGCCGCCGCGCCATGTTAAATCTACTCATGTCAAACTCGCGCGGCCCGAAAGGGATATTTAATAATTTATCGTCTCAAGAATTTTAATAAGTGATTTTAATTATTTATTACTTTAATCTATAGTCATAAATAATAGATTAGATGATCTTATATGTTACAAGTAACAAATAATTAAATAAAACACTTAAAAGTACTAAATTGACTGAAAGGAGATCCTCTACGATCACTCCCACTATAATTTGTCACTCACATATGAATTCGACAGTGTTGAAACCCATATATTAATAGAAAAACCACTCTATAGTTAATTGCAGTAACCTCTCCTAGCCGAAAGTGTCACAGTGAGATTTCTCTCCAAAAGTGTCAGATTGCTATACGTTTTTGTCCATGAAATGGACGTGTTCATAAAATAAAAAAATGAAACAGACGTGTTCATAAAAAAAATGAAACAGACGTGTTCATAAAAAAAAATGAAACAGACGTGTTCATAAAAAAAATGAAACAGACGTGTTACAAACACAGGAGTCCTGGCCCAGTTGTTGTATGCCGGCCCATAAATACTCTTCTAAACAAGGTTCGTTATATTGAAGCCCAAATGTGATCAGCATAACACTCAAAGTGGGCTCAATAAGCTATATAAACAGCCGAAACCCTACTTCGCCTCCACGCCACGACTATTTTCAAATCCTTCGCGCAGCCCGCCGCCGTCTCTGCCTCGCGCCGGCAAGCAATCAGGTATGGACTTCCACACTCTCCCCCGCTGCGACCTGCAGGCGCTGTGCAAGCGCAACGGCGTCCGCGCCAACATGACCAACGCCGCCATGGCCGAAGCCCTCGCTGCGCTATCCATGGTAAGCTCCGGTCACTGCTCGTCTCTTCGCACGCTCTTGCCTGCTTGGTGTTTGGTGGCAGCGGAGTGCTTACTTGCTGCTTGTGTTTTTGGCTTCCAGGTTGATGGGATTGAGGAGTTCGTCACGCAACCGGCCGCCCTTCCATCGGCGGCGACCAAGGCAGCAGTGAAGGCAGTGGTAGAGGAGGCGCTGCTGGAGAAGCAGGGGAGCCCACTTCCGCGCAGTCGCCGGGTCACGGTCAGATCACCCGAGATTATCAGGCTGAACGATAGCAATGAGGAGGTAAAGCAGGAGGCGCCGCCGGAGGAGATAGCGAGGACCCCGCCCGCGCGTGGCCGCCGCGGCACGGTCAGGTCATCGCAGCTCATCAGGCTGGACGATGGCGAGAAGGAAAAGCAGGATATGAATCGGGACGCGAACGAGGCTGCGCTTAGCGAGGTGCGGCGCGGGGCCAGCAGGCGCGCCCGGGCTGCGCCTGTTGCTGCTCTAAGTCCTCCAACTACGAGGAGTAGGGCCCGAGCACGTAAAATCGAACCAGTTGATGTGGTTGCGGAAGCGCCGACTAGTACGGTACCGACACTGACAGTGGAAAAGGTGTCGAGGGGGAGACGGACTACGGGGAGGTCTGCGGCGAGGATGCCCCGCATCCAGCTGGAGGACGAAGAAGGGAACCTGCAAGGTAACAACGTTTGATATCTTCAATTTCGCAACACGGCTTGAGCACTTGCTTCTAAGCGGCAATGATGCCAATTTTGTTTGTCAGCAGGTGTCGTCTCCGACGTGGAATCTACTTCGATCGCACCAGTTTCTGACGCTGGACCTGATGATGCTGTAGAGGTGGATATGAAGACTCTGGGATTAGAGAAAAATAGCGCACCTGAGGAATCGGTGCAGGAAGAGGAAGGTGAGATCACAATTCTGTTCACCATTTCACTTGAAAACGTGCAATACACCGTTTCATGCTTCTGTATCGAGGTCTGAACTGAGTGTGCTTGTTCAATTGGTAAATTCAATTCAGGGGTAGAAGGGGAGGCTTCTGAAGAAACAGTTGAGAAAAATGGAGCAGTAGCCCACAGATGCTTGTCTGAAGTAGTAGTAGAAAAGCAGGAAGTTGATGTCGAACAGCCGCTCAGCCTGGATGATTCGCCCATTATTGGCGTCGTGTCTGGGACAGTCGTTGAGGAGGGTGAGGAAGCCCCTGTCTGCGACAGCGAATGTTCCATGGGCATGTTGTTGAGTCAAGAGATTAGAGATATAACCAGTGAAGATAAGGACGCCATGACTGCCGATGAGGTGCCACAGGCCACCGTGACATGCAGCGAGGCCACCCTTGAAGCTGAATTACCCATCGATGCTGGCCGTGCCATAGAAGAACTGGAGGTAGTAAATGAGACCGGTGTTGTTGCTGAAGATAATGGAGCTGAGACTGCTGACAAACCGCATGATAAACTGACAGATGATGCTGACAATACCATTCAGCTTGATTTTTCAGCGGAGGCCAATTCACTCAGTTGTGCTGTTGAAAAGGAGGTAGTTGTGGTCACTGAGGATATCCTGCAGAGCTCAGCAACTATGAAAGATGACCTCGACTCCGAGATTTTTCATGCTGATGAACACAATTATTTGGTCACTGTTGAAAGGGCGTCATCAGATAAGGAGGATATCAGTCAGGAGAATGTGTTCACCGATTCCTTGTCAACGAGTGTCATAGCTGCCGAGGCAACGGTGTCTGAAACCATTGATATGTCTTCAGACTGCATGCAAAGCAGCAGCAGCAGCAACGACGAGCAGGGCACTGAATTGGTTGCAAATGAAGACGAGAACAAAGTGAAGGTTGACAGGCAGAAGGAACCTGTGGAACTGGCTGAACTTAGCCTAAGGATTCTTAAGGCCAAGCTCAAGGAGAAGCTGATTGCTAATAAGGTAACGTGACCTGACCTTCATTTATGCACTGTTTACTACTTGTCATATGATGCTGAACGCTAAAACTCCTCTAAAATGCAGCTGAAAGAAGAAGAAAGGGTGGCCCTGGCCAGATTGGACGAGAATGTTAATTGATTCGGCATAAGTGGGCAGAAGCCAGCAGCAGCAAAGGTTGGCGGGGGATGCATATGCTGGTTTTTGTGAGGGTGGTGAAAGTTTTTGTTGGAAAAAATTATGTTGCTTGGATTCTTAGCTAATTGAGTCCTCTTTTTTTCATTTCCTAAGTGCATGTGGAATGTCACATGCAGAAAACATGCTGCCTGCATTCTCAGCTTATTCGTTAACTCGTAGTCTTCAATCTTTTAAAGCGAATAAGCCAAATACACAGAAAAGCTGCCTCTTCATCGCAATTCGCAGCACAAAATTACTTGTCTGTCTTCCTGTTCATCTTCTAGCTTTTTGTTGTTCGGTAAAGTGAGCTGAGATTACTTCCTTCAGTCGTGTGTTATTAGCATCCATCAGGTTGTGAAACCTTGGTTTCTCCTACCTCGGAACAAATTTATTATTTTCTTCTACTTATGTACAACGATTCGGCTGTATTCTAGTCGTAGTTAGCCTCACCAAGTCACCAGTTGTTGACTTGTTGTGTGGCTATGAAACAAGAGTGGTTTGTCAGCGCTATGTTATATGTGTCAACCTGTTTGAGTATGAATGTTTTCAAGTGAATTGCACGCCAGTTGCTCAGTCATTTTGCAAACCATATATATTTGTTGATGCCATGAGGCTTTTTCACTACTTTCAAACAGATGGATATACTGCCACATTCTACGTAGAGCTCCAGAGGATACACGTCTGCAATAACACAACCAAATTCGTGCCTAGCAACTTATCTGTCAACGAATCTGAAAACATCACTCCCCCTTGTGCTCGTGGGCAGCCAAAACTTCCCTGTCAATGTCCGTTTTACGCTAATCTGCCACTGTCCTGGGCTCCTGACCAGCCAACCTAATTCAGTAGATGGTATTCAGCCCTGATCAAAACCGGGTGCTCTGGCATAGTACTGATTCCAGGCCAAACCAACCAACCATTGCACAGAATCTGCAGCATCACGCTCACAAAAGATTCGCAGGTAACCAAGTACTTATAGTATCGATTAGGACATGAGTACAGTACAGCCACAAACCACATGAGCACACGTCTTTTGCCTGTTCTTATTTTAGGCATCAGCATCGCAATACTATTACTCCTACTGATGCATGCCATGGCTGCTGATACTATAGTAGCAGAACCACACTAGCAATAAGCAAGAACCCAGCTAAATAGAGCTAAGCTCGTTTCGTTTCAGGTCTTGATTGTTGCCAGCCCGACCGGCCGGTCAGGCGACGGGGGGCTTCTCGACGTCCTCGAGCGGCCGGAACCACACCTTTTGGTCCAGCACCGAGCCACCACCATTCGCGTCGGAGTTCGGCGCGCCAGCCACCGCCTTGGCGTCCACCGCCGGGCCGAACACGCCGGTGGTAGGGTGAGGGCCCCAGTACTTGTCAGGGTTCCCGACGCTGCCGATCACATCGTCCGGGACTATGGCCGGACGCACCTGATCTTCCAGGTTCTTGTCGTAGGCTGAAGCGCTCACCGTCCTCCTATCAACAGCCCAGCACACAACATATACCAATTAGTTAAAAACTTAAAATTATCTTTTGTCAACATCTTGGAACAATCTCACTGTAACTGATGGCGTGCAATCGTACTCCCAATTAGTACTAGTAACTTTTTTTTGCATTGTGTTTTTCAAGTACATGGGCCCAAGTGCTCGTGGTTGCTGGGGTCAGCGGCAGCGAAGAGCGAAGCCATCCGACCCGCTCCGGTGTAGAGTCACCAGTCCGGGTAGTACAGCACGTACTCACACCGTTCGATTGCCGATCGGACGGCCCAGATCGGTCTCCGGGCCGACGGGAGCCGAACCGGCGAGATCGAGACGAGAGAGTGACACGGTACTGGAAAAAGAACCGTACGAGCCCAGGTGCGAAAGGACGCTTGTGGGCCCGGAAGAGTCAGTCCCCCACACGGCCACACTGTGCCGCGTGTACGTCGACCCGTGGGCCCGCCTTGTCAGGTCCCTTTCTCGCACCTTGTCGGCCCGGAAGCATGGTCTGGTGCATGGATGGAGCGATGGACACCGGAGGAGCGACAACTACCGCGCACCAAACCAAACCAAACCAAACCAAACCGTGCTCACCATCTACCTTAGCCGTCGTCGGAGAACTTTTGGAAATAGACGAGTCGGGGTAGCCCGCTCGGTGTACACGTAGCATGCTTCCACTACCCTCTTCATCTACTTTGTGTGGGTGCTGCCTGGGTTGCCGCTTACCAGTTAGACCAGCCAGTTCTCTTCTCCCTCCGAGAAGGAGGCAGCGAAAAAAAAGGAATATTTACTCTTACAAAGTTAGTGATATTTGTTTTTTTACTACGTTTTATCTATGTGACAACTAAATCTAGAATCACATATCATACACTTATACAAAATTAAAAAGCAAATTTCACTAACTTCACTAATTTATACGTGACGTGAGAGCAAATCTCCCGCGAAAAAAGTCCACAGATCTGCTAACGAGTTCTCCTAAAATCCTAGTCCTACTCCTCTACAATTATACATACGCTGCACATCGATTGCTGTTTGTGGTGTACACATCAACTGTTCTTGCTAAGTTTTAGCATGCTACCATCTAACTCCATACTAAATCGACGCCACAGAACCGTGCAAGAAGGATTACCGCTCGAATCAAGGGTTAGTCAGAGAGCAACAAACACCTATGCTGGGAGGAAAGGTGAGAGCAACGGTGTCCAGGGGAAGCAAATTAAGCTCTACATCTCTTATTCTCTTCACGAAAGATAAGGTCTTGCACATGTTCAGACCAACGATTCTTGCCAAGCTTGGACTAACATGGAAGGGAAGAGAGCAAAAAAAAAGTGACAGATACCTCGGGGAGGCGGCCTTGCCGGCCAGGACGCGGGCGACGAAGCTTCCAGCGATCACCCGCCCCTTGGAGCAAGCTACAGCTGCCATGCAAAGGTCGATCGATCTAGAGGTGGTGGAGGGGAAGAGGCACTTCGGTGCTTAATTTCCTCGGCTACAAGATTGGGGGAGGAAAGGGGAAGAAGGGTGGGTTTCAATTCTGTGGACGCCTCAGTACAGCACCTACTTATAGCGGCCCGAGGAGACGAGGAGGTTGGAATCCGATGGATGCCGGTACAGCTGCGTACATCCACCGTGAGACGGAAGGAAAAGGAGATAATATTACGGATATCGGGAGGCAGCCAGCACTAGTGTGACGGCAACTGGCTCACTGCGCGCGATGGCAGCAGCCAACTGCACGCGCCTACCAACAACGGCCAAGGCAGGCATCGCTGTCCGCCTAGCAACCGCATCTTTTCGCCTTGGACACTCCGTCTCCACGGTACCGTACTCTTTCTTCAATCTAGCAAGTAAGGGTTTATGGCAGGAGTAATTTTACGGTGGAAGCGATTTTCTAGTAGAATTAATTATATTTATGAAAATATTTGGTAAACTTAGTTTATTCATGTGTAAATGATAGGAATCGGTTACAAAGCAAGTTTTTTCAACTCCTCACGCTCTGATCAAATGATAGGAATTGATTCTGTGCTTCTAGGACGAGAGATGATTAGAAATTTATTATTTAGTAGAGTTTTTAAGATTTTCATGAAAAATCTAAATCGAAAAACTGGACCAAACGTCCTCTAAAACATTGTCTTGTTTGTGCCACTTACTTATCGTAAAAATGAAGTACTTTTCCCTTTCAATCCTACTTGTTGATTAAGAATTTCCTGACCTTGGAAAACGGTGAATGGTCATATGTGTGTACGTATTAGTTTGACGAATGAAAATGGGGTGAAGTTTGAGTACCGCAGATCGAATGTGCTGGGGAAACTTCACTGATGAAGTTTCCAGATCCTGTCAACACTCGACATAAGAGGTAGACGTTGACATCGTATAGTTCATGTTATACTGGTACTACACAATACTGTACATTGCTAACATTTGGAAGCAACTAGGCAGTGTCCCCTCCCATCATTTGATGGGAAAGCAGCAAAGCTTCGATTCCTTCCTCCCGCAAGCTAGACACTAATGTTAAAAACATGCTTAGGATCGATAGTTTGGGGATTAGCATGAGTCATTAGTGTACCTTCGGGTTTGTTCTTTGAGAGCGACGTCATGGTGGGTGCTGTGGTGTCGAGGTCGACGTAGAAGACGGCGGTGAGGGTCTTCCCGTCGCTGTCAACGCCGAGTTGATCGGTGCTTAGGTATTTCGGGATTAGGGTGCGGAATAGAGATGCTAACCCTAGCCGCTGGGCCCCTTAGCCCCTTTTGTATGTGGCGTTGCACGACGGGGGGC
>KE372784.1:90694-104080 GCA_000418225.1 Zizania latifolia | reverse complement strand
GCGCTCGGCGCGCAGCGCGGCGCGGAGGCCGAACCGCTCGCCGAGGAGCAGGTCCCAGCGGAACAGCCCCACGAGCGCGGCCATCATGTCGTCCAGCTCGCGCTCCGTCATAGCCAGGAGCGTGCTCGACGTGAACCCGAGCTCCGAGATCCGCGCCACCGTCGACAGCCGCACGCCGTACCCAGCCACCAGGTCCTCCAGTTCCCTGGGCGCGTTCGCATGCTGCGCAGGTGGAGGAGGCGGCGGCGGCGGGGGAACGGCCGGCGGCGGCGGCGGCGGCCCGAGGTCCCACCGGAATGGGTGCGCCGCCGAGAAGGCGTCGCTGGGATCCATGGCTTCTTGTCCTCGCAACCAGCCGGGGCGCGGTTCCCCCCGTTGTTTCTTGTGTCCCCCCACGCATCCGTGCATCGCGCTGGGCTCGTTATATAGCTGTCACTGTAGTAGTGTAGTGTTGGTCTAAGGCTCTAAGCTGATGCAGTGCTACACCCGGTTGACTTGACAAATCGTTCTTTGCTCGTTGCTTCCGGATGTATCTGCATTTACGCTAGCTTTTGTTCTTGGTGAATACGTGAAGCTATGTGAAAATTGTAATGAAAATGACTTGTCCTGTAGAAAGCTGAGTCGCTTGCCATCGATTTGATAGTCTAGATTCTACATTTCTACTTACCCCTATTACGTGCCGGTACATAAAAAGAAGACACGGTAAGCCTTACAATACACCCACACATCGTGTAGTCCTGTCACGGCGTACCGTGTATTTGTCATGGCGCAGCACGTCTCAAATCGTTCGATCTTTTCGCCTCTCGGAGCGGAGGGAGCAAGCGCGCGACACTGCACCTGTTCCGAAGAAAAAGACGCTACTGTGTCCTGTACAGTGTACAATGTACAGTGCACAGTCCTTTTTTCAGTACCTGATGTGGTATCTTTTCCGGCATGTTTTGGACGTTGTTGATCGTTAAACATACAGGGGAATTCAGGTGAGACACCGGAAACTTGCGCGCCATTCGGCTGGGAGCCCATCTCTGGTTCCCTCCGCCTCAGTAACAAAGCTGGATGCGAATGCTGATCTGGGTGCTGAGACGATCCTCAGCTGATTTCTCAACTACCATCCATCACCAGTCACACATTTCACAACCCATTACAAACCCTTTATTTTTGGGTAGCCTCCACGCTAAAATCACATCTCATATATTTAGTTTTAGTTCTCCTACGAGCTTTCACCGACAATCCAACTTTTTTACTATGGTTGAGGGTTATTAGGGTTCTCCCTGGCATATATGATATGGACAATAGTACTATTTAAATTCATTATACTATAAAATATTAAATTTAATTTTAAGTTATAATATTATAGAAAAAAAATATAAGATATCTTAAAAGATATAAAAAGATTCTCTCGCCAATGGGTCGAAGAAATACGGAGGTAAGCCATGAGACCCAAAAGACCAAAAGTAACTGGGTTAGGAAAGATATCACCGCAAAAAGACAGTACATTTCATTCGACACCTTTAGTTTATTCGAGTAATTGAACTACTGAAGCAAGATAAAAAAAATGGGCTAAAAACGGTACTGAACTCTATGTACTTCACAGCAAGTGAAAGTAGTGCGCTGGATCATTGGAGGTGCAGAAAAATGTGAACGGCAGCCAGACCACATGCACAAGTGCAGCCACACTAAAACTGAACCAGTCTTTTCTGCCTCTCCTGGTTCCCTGCCGGCCTGCCAACCTTCCCCCCTGCTCGAGAACATGCAAGTGTAATGTTTGCCAACTGATCGCCGGATAGCAGAGCAGTGCCGCGATTACAACACTGTGTGGCTTCGATGCGTGGTCTGAAAAAGAGCAGTTGGCCACGTGGAGTGAAGCTAAGACCTACTTCAACGCTCCTCTCCCTCCTCTTCACGGGACCTCTCCTGCCTGCCTCCTGCTCCCGACGCGTGGCTCCCTTCTCTCTCTTCTCAGCCCCACGCCACCCTCCCGCGGCGCCATCCCGCGGCGCCTCCGCCCTCCCGCCGGCGTCCCGCGGTGCTCCTGTCCCGCCCTCCCGCGCTGTCTCGCGACGCCTCCGCCCTTCGCCGGCCCGCAGCGCCTCCGCCCCACGCCGTCCCGCGGCGAGATCTGTCGCCGCGGCTTCGGGCGACAGCGACGATGGCGGCTTCGGGCGACGATGACGGTGGCGGCTTCGAGCAACGGCAACACTTTGCCGGGCGACGGGCACGCAACGCTCGTGGCTTCAGGCGCTGCCACACTTTTTCAGGCGAAGCCGCCGGCGCCTCTGCAAGCTACTTCTCGTTGCTTGAAGCCACAGTTAAGGCTGAGGTGAAATCTCCGCTCCGACGTGGCGGTTGAAGCCACGCTCCAACATGAAGCGTTGTAAATGTCCTTATCATGCCGAAAAAAGTGCAATTCGACTGACTCCTAGCAACTTTAATCAAGAATAGATCCAGTATTTTAGAGTGATAATACCATTACAAACTTTAACTAATGAATAAAATTTTCAATAGGATATTAAAATCATCTGTCAGACCTATTATCATTAATATTAAATTAGATAAGAGCATTAAATCAATCCGTAAAATATTATTGTATTGTGACAGTGCGCTTTAACTAGATCCCTAACTTTAGACCCTGTTTAGCACAACTTCAGATTCATAATTTTTTAAAGCCGATCTAACTTAGCTTTAAAAAATTCTGAATCTAAAGCTGTGGATGGATTAAAGTATTTAGTTGAATAATTTAGTTTTTATTTTAGACTAAAAATAAAAGTTTAAACTATTTTATTATATTATATAAATCTCAGTTCTAATATAAATCTCGGAGTTTATAGTTGTAACAAACAGAATAACGGTGTATTCTCTTATGGCCTTCCTGGCTCATCTTGGCATCTAAGAGCATCTCCAACCAACCTCTCATCTCACTCTTTATTCTATTATTTAGCAAATTTATCTTAAAAACTCTCTTCAACCAACTTCCTATTTCTCTTCCTATCTCATCCTACTTCCTATTTTTGCTCTTCTTCTTCCCAAAGCTACGGAGCAAAAACTGCCTCTCTATCCTAAAACTTTCTATTTCTTATTGTTATTACGAAGGAATTATTTGTTTCATTGTTGTAATAAAATTAGAGAAAATACTAGTTTGTTCCTTTCACTTTTTACTGAAACTTCGTAACTCTAATTTCTGTTTTGCTCAAAAAAATTGTAATCTCCGAATTAGTTATTCCTTCTCTTTTCATAATTAGAATTAACCTCAAAGAAAGCTTGCATGCTTAGTTTTTCTTTCTGTTAGTAGCTTTATAAATTAAGGAACCGATACGTAACCCTATATACGTACATATATAATGGTTAGAAAATATAGCCATTATAAATATAATTGTCCAAAAATATGGTTGTTGAAAATTTTACCGTTTAAAAATATAACGGTTATAAATTATATTAATGATAATTACAAGATATTAATAAAATATAGGAAGTTTAATGGAGTGTTTTAAAAAATAAGGAGTCAGTCTAGATAGAAATGTTCTTTATTTGTGGTTATAGGAAGATAAAAATAAAGATCATCTGACAGTGTGTGAAGTCGTGGATATTTGTCCGATTTCACGCCCAGCTTGCGATTAACTAGCAGCGTATCACTGAGACGCCGTCTCTCGAGCATATCACATCCATCTGGTGCCTGCTGCTCCACCACCATGCCGCCGGATGTGTGTGCATGCAATGTGCTTATGTGCACACTTCTCGAGGCGCGCACTGCGCACACGGCCACACGCCCACACCTCGCCGGCGGGGACGTACTCACGGCCCATGGGGCACATGGTGACTGACGACCACTGCCTCAGTATATTATTCCCCCAATTGAATCGTGCAGAGCTGCCAGCCTCTCGCCGCAGTGCTTGCGTCATGGGTTTCAACGAGGTGTAGCCAAAGGTTAACAAAATCAACCGACCGTTAGTTTCGGATAGGCATTTCAAAGTGAACCGGTTCTTGCTTATCTTGAGAGTTCTTTTTAAAATGAAACTTCAGAGTTCAGAAGCCGACATGAGAGATCAGGCAGGACTGATCGATTCGATCGACGTGGTTACTTGGTACTTGGTAGGAGAAAACATGGGAAACGCCATGAGCAATCGATCAGTGTGTGTGGGCGACTGGGCGAGTATGAGTATCGATCTTGAGAGTTCTGAGACGATATGTGCGAACCTGACGAGGTTGCACGTGATATCGCTTCCACCAACTTGGTACGGCTACGTCGTTGTCTCATGAAAGCTAAAGCTGGGTGAGTGCCTCGTTGCGAATCTTTGACCACGTGCAATTCGCACCGACTCAGCAATATTCTCAGCAAGACACTCAGCGCCAGCAAGTCTGCAGGAACCGCAGAAGCATCGCAATAGTTCCGCGACAGAGAGCTAGCGGCACGAGCAAATTTACATACGCGGATGCACAGATTCTGCTGCTCGAAGCAACTCAATTCCTCCGGAAACGAGAAGAATTACCAATAACAACATAACGAAAACTGTAATTAGCAACCAGAATTTCGCTCTGGTTGGTATACTTTTGTTTTTAGAGCGGATTTTGCTCGCTACGTTCAGACAATCAGACTAATCTTAGGGCCTTTTTTTTCGGTTCCCGGCAGTTAAAAGATTTTTAGTATCTAGTTGGTCTGATTAGCTGAATAGTCTAAGTATCTAGCCGATGAAAATCTAGAGAAATTGATGTTTCATAGCTTCTGAATTCTAGTTCATTTCTAAATCCTGTAACTTTTGATTATTACAATTTAAGTTTAGAATATAAACTATTTGTTTGATTGAGTTTCAGATTTTAGAAGTAGCTTTTTCTAATCTAGTTTTGAACAAAATGAACTTTTAAGCATATAAAAGGTATTAAATGAATTAGTGTTCACGTCGATGTTTCAACCCTTGTCTTCGTGGGCACGAAGGAGGCGCACCGGCCGCCGCCTCGACGGCGAAGCTGCTCGACCGCCACAGGAGCAGCACAAAGGCCGGTGAGCCAATCTCCAGTGGTGCTTCCTCACCTAGATGCCGCCGTCCAACGTCGTACACCTAAAACGACACCGCGCTGGCAGCTGGCTACTGGCTAGACTGTTGCCGGCGACACGTACGACGGAAGCTGTGAAGACAAAGCCCTACAATTGGAGGAGGGGGATAACCACAAGCTGGAGGTGACAACGAGCTCCAAAATCGACGGCGGTCCGACGAGGAGAGGTACAGGCCCCTGGGAGCGAGCTGGCACCGTGGACGGCGTTGAGGAGTAGGGAGAGCGAGGCGGCGACGCGCTCCGCCACGAGAGGAGCACGGCCCGAGCGAGCAGCAAGCGTGGAAGGAAATACACACCTCGATGTGGAGACTTTTTAGTTTTTTCCTCTGTGGATTGGAGTGGGTTGGGCCAGGAGTTTCCCCGCTCCGGCCTCATCCAAATGCGTATAAATTCATGGATGAGGCTTGCGCCTCGTGCAAAGATATTCAACATTTCACCTCTGCTCTATAAGCTCCACAAGTCATTAAATTAAACATTCCAGGAATTATTGGCTTTTGTTTGGACATCATGTAAACCTTTAAACTATCATCTATTCATAAAATATTCAACCATGTGAATTAAATTAAATATGATTGCTTACTAAAATATATTCGTTAGAACCGAAGCTTTCTATTAAACACATTTTTAATTTTATTATATATGTTCATCATTTATCAATATATATAAATATTTAAATGTATCTTATAAATCAAACATCTTTATTAGTTTTTTCGTATTTTTTCAAACGTTAAGGTTTTTTATTGTAATAGATATTCGGTTTGGTATTCACATGCACTATTCGTTTCCGTTCCGACACGGTCCGTTTTTATATTTTTTTTGAAATATCTATTTTTGTTTCTATTTTTATTAAAAATTTCAAAAAATAAGATGATATTAGTTATTTCCGTATGCTCCGTTTTCCGGTGGGTGAGAGTTCATACTATATGCAAATTAACCAGACCCGTCGCTAGACGCTACCGACCGCGGCGGGGTAGCAGACTGGTCGCCCGTTCCCGTCGTCATCATCGCAGATAAATTGCGGTTCATGTCAGTAAAGCATATCATCCGCTGTCATCGAGAGAAACCACTCGCAGCGGCCAAGTCACACTTGAATCGATCGAGTAGTTACCTGCAACTGCAAGATGCAATAGTGTGAAGTGATAGACTGATAGGTATGAGATAAGTAATAGTTAGATAAAGAGTATTGAGCAAACAAAAAATCTTAGTTTATGAATAGAGTGTATATAAGGAGACAAAAATAAAGTAATTTTGAGGCAAAGTTTAAGTGTTTTTTTTTGAAAGGAGCAAAGTTTAAGTGTTAGAATTAAAGTTTTTTTTAGACAGCGTGACGCAATGTCCAGTTATGTAAGCAGCCTCCGTAATCACACACTGATGTGGGCGTCGGCATTATCGGTGGTTGGTTCGTCAACATCACGCACTGATTTCGATTCATTTTCTAAACAGGATTTGCCAGGACGGCACTTTTACAAGACGACAACGACCAGACTCGCCAGAGCACAGACTGAACGAAGTGGCACAGACACAGCCTTTGGAAGGATACGTGCAATATGCATTTGTCAACAACGCATGCGATGTCGTCCTTAGTCTTTACACAAGTGTCAATTGCGCTGAACGACCCGTTACGCTGGCCTACTGAGAGTGCGTGGTTATAACAACAATATGATTGAGATTTGTGAGTGCCCATCTTTTGTCAGTTTTTCGTCTATTAGTCTCACACGCTACTCCCAACCGCCACTGGCCGATAAGGATAGAGTTGTCATCATCCATATATTCGTCCATGGATATCTGCATTGAGCCATTTCGACTTACCTAGTTTTTAACTCCCTCCTTCCAAAAATAATTTATTTATAGGTTTTCAACTTTATCCTTAAAAGACTATTTTTTATCTTTTTACGTACCCTCGATTTATAAATGAAGAAGTTTTATTCTTTTAATACATTTATATTTTACTTACCTATTACTTTATAATACAATTTTTTTATTAATAGGAGACAATTTGATCTTTTTACTATCATCACTAATTTATTAATTTTATCTCAAAAATTAAGTCTTTGTGACAAATTATTTTGCCAGATTGTGATACCAGTGATACCTCGTCCTTTATTAGGGCATGCCAATGCTCTAATTAGAATAATTTTTATAGTATTAAATAATATGCTATATTGGATAAAAGATGATATGATAATGTATTACTAAGAAAAGATAATGAAACTATGTTTTATATGAGATCTAATTTCTACACTCGTCATTAGTGATCGATTAGTAGTGATAGATGTAGATGTCGGCCTATCACTAATATTCCACCATTAGTGATAGGATGCAGCGGTTGTGTAATCAGGCGTGAGAAAGAAGCTAAGGATAAATCTGGCATTTCATATCGATGTTTGGATTAAAAAACAAAAACAGAAAAAGAAACTCTAAAAGAATAAAATGCACTGTCACCAAACGTCAAGCAGGTCTGCAGCTAACTGTCAGTCTGTCACTGCCTTAATATGCAACTTTACTGGACAATGCACTGAATCGCGATAATCAGGTGGAATTCACAAGAACTTGCAGACAACTAACTAGTGCCAACTGCCAATCCGCACCTCAACATGGTCAGCAGGTACGATTTAAAAGTAGTGGAATGCATCTTGGGAGTAGGAAGAATGTACACCTTAGTTCTTTTCATTTCTTTCTAAAGTTGAGATACAACCTCAATGGACTAGTTTAACCACCTTGGTAAGAGCAATTGACCTCTCAGTGGATCAAATATTTCTTTCTGAAAAAATAGAGCTAGACAGATGTTGAATTGGACAAACAAATCTCACCCATCATTCCTAAAATAACCGTCTCTGGGGTTTCTACAAGATTGGCGACTGAGAGCTAGACAGATTGACGGTAGCCACGCCGACAACCTGGGTTACCAGTGCGATGGCTGGACGATGGAGTGGCAGGGCGACAGCAACCTGGGTTACCAGTGCGGCGGCTGGACGTGCTGTTCGGCTACTACAACTTTACCGGCAAGTGAAACTCAAAACCAAACGTCTGCATCTGCTGGTGCCCTTATAGGGCGCAGAACGGTCTGAGAAAGGCATAGTTATCTTTTCACACGGAGAAAAAAAGGAAAATGAATTAAAAAAATATAGGAATGACAAAAAATCAACCGTGTTGAAGTTTAGAATGTCATTTAATCGAAGCACAAGTTTAAGGTGATAAATTATCGAAGTAAAAAGTTTACAGTGTCAAATTATCAATTTTCTATTTACATCAAACGATATCAATTAGTCACATACTAACACGAGAGATCGCTGAACGGGAGTATGGTTTCCATGCAGCGTGCTTTCCTCCTTTGTAATGCCATCAAGACTCAAACTGGACGATGCTTCAATGTTCATAACTTCATATTTGCATAGCAACTTGATTCGCAGAGAAGAGGGCTTTCTTCACTCTGCAGGACCGAGTGTTGCTTCATCAGCCTTCTAAGAGCTTCAAGCTCAATTGCCACCTCTATCATCCTTGGCCTCTCTTCACCTTTGAGCCTTAAGCATCGTAAAGCCAACTTTGCAACAGTTTCGACATGTTTCATTCCAGCTTCCTCAGCTACTTGAGAATCTACAATTTCTAACAATTGGTTCTGATAGAACAACATGCTAAAATGTAATGCTAGACTTCTGGCGCCATCCTCCTCATCATCGGCTATAGGTTTCTCTCTTGTCAATAGCTCAATAAGTACCACACCGAAACTGTATACATCACTCTTCTCAGTCAGTTGGCTTGTTCCAAAATATTCTGGGTCCATGTACCCCAGTGTCCCCTGCACTAAAGTTGTCACATGGGTCTGGTTGTGTGGTATTGGCCTGGAGGCACCGAAATCAGATACCTTTGCAGTGAAGTTCTCATCAAGGAGTATGTTTGATGACTTGACATCTCTGTGAATAATTGGTTCCTTTGTAGCTAAGTGTAAGTATGCAAGTGCTGAGGCAGTTTCAACTGCAATCCTCAGGCGGTCCTCCCATGATATCTGGACAGATGTGTTGTGAAGATGGTGGAAAAGGGCTCCGTTGGTGATAAATTCATAAACCAGCAAGGGGACTTCTGTCTCAAGACAACAGCCTAGTAGTTGGACCACATTCTTGTGGTTCACTTGTGAAAGGATGACCAGCTCATTTACGAATTGCTCCATTTGGTTCTGATCAACACGCTGAGCCTTCTTGATTGCCACAACCATTTGATTGGACAGTATGCCTCGGTACACGATCCCAAATCCACCTCTACCAACGATATTCTCATCACTGAAGTTGTTGGTTGCTCTGTCAAGCTCACTAGAGTTGAATATCCGCAGCGGTGCACCCTGACCAGACATCTTCTGCTTCAGAACCATGCCACCATTCTGCATAAAGTATCTCTGTTTTATCTTTGCAACTTTTCTCTTCTTAACAAGCCAATGAGTCCAGAAACTGAGAATAAGGAGAAGCAGTAGCAGAGATAGCCCAGTAACTGCACAGAAACAAAATCACGGATCTTTATTGGATGCAGCATTAATCAACTCAAGCTTTCTGATTGAAGGATGGCATCATTCACATGCAAAACAGTGAGACAGGACTTCAGAAACTTGCCTGTTGCAATCACAAGCATGCCAACTCCATGGCAGCCACTTCCCTCCTTCAAACCATCACCCGTCATCCCTGCTGGGCACGTGCAGTTGAAACTTCCTTTTGTGTTGATGCACTTATGTGTGCATGGACTCTTAACAGCACATTCATCAATATCTGATTGAAAATCACATGAAATCAAATGAAAATCAGACATGGGCTGTTCCTGCCAACTATTAGATTCAAGAAACAAAAGCTGAGGTGGCAAGCAGGGATACATCTGTTAGTTGTTACCTTGGCATCCATTAGGCCCTTGCAGATAGGGATTCCCCTGAAACCCAAGGGTGCAATTACAGCGGTATCCGATTCCATTTGATGAGTTATAGCAGTAGGAATTCTCCTTGCAGGTATATGACGCGGCACGTTTTGCCTCCTCGCAGTAGCCACCATCTATGGACCATTCAAGAACAACAGGTCGGTACTGAGGGTTCTTCGTATTTGTCTTGTTCAGGTCAACCCTTGAGAAAACATAGGAGTTCTGCTCCACGATGAAAGCTTCACCACATCCTGGTCCTGGAGTACTATTTTCCTTGTTAGGCTTGCTGAGCTGACCAGTTATGCTCGTGAACTCCAATTCTAGCTTCTTCAACCCCTTTGGCACCTGTGCTTGGCAGCAAGCCACACCAGAGCATGCACCATTAATGATATTGCTTTTGGTGGAGCAAAAAGAAGCACAGCCGCCGATATATCCTCTGCTATCATCCAACAGCATGGCTACCATATCACAGCCCACAGCGGTGAACTTGTTTTTTGTATCCGAGAATGTGAAGTTGGTTCCCTCAAGGCTGAAGCTAGAGTTACTTTTGCACTGCTGAGAAGTTGCACTGGCCAAGATGCTCACAAAACCATCCAACAATGAGATGTTGATAATCCCAAAAATGTTGTTGTTAATGCGTATGATCGGACCGGAACCAGATAAGGCACAGATGATCTCAAACCCTTGGGCAGGGGCAGGGTTTCCACCAACAATACCAAAAGGATAAGGGATGGAAACATTGGAGCACTGAGAGGTGCCTGATTCCATAGAATGAACATAGAAGGGAGAGAAGCACGCGAGGAGGAGCAATGGCAGGAGATAAAGGTGAAACATTACCTTCTCCATCTTTGATAAGAAGAGAACCATGGCAAATACTCGATGCTTATTTATCAACCACAATAGGAAACTTTAAACCATGAGAAAGTGAAGTGCCTGTAGTTTTATTGGTCTCAGCCTGGGTTGTCCTTTGGCCCCTATTTCTCAGAATATACAAGTGGAGGGAGCAATTGCAGGATAAAAAGGCAAAGAATATTCTTCTTCCCTGCCTCCCTGGTCTTTAGCAATAAAAGATAGGACAAGGAAAATACTGCAAACGCTTTAGTCAAAGAAAAACCGGTGCGTTTGTTTTTTCTTTTAGAATTCACGGGAGAAATGCAAAAGCGACCACTGCCACTTGTCTGGTTAAGCCCAAGAGAAACAATTCAGAAACAACCAAAGAACATAACTGAATAAACTATATATATACATACAATTCGTGCTATCTTCCTTTCTTTCCAATCATATTGATTGCAAAGTGGGCAGAATAATAGAAGTGATACTGTTGGCGTAATCAGATAATACGCAACAGATTTTTAGCGTTTAGAACCTCGAAGGGTTCGAAGTGTAGGCAGGGGTTCGAATTTTGCCCGAGGTCTCTGTAATGGATAATAACCTTCATGCAGAAGTAGTATTGATTAACACTACAAGTGTTCGATCCCCTTCCCATTACAAGGAGAAAGGTATTTATAGACACAATATAAACAGTATGTTACCAAACTACCCTCTACTTACAACCGACTATAGCAGTGATATACAGAGGATTACATAGGGGTAGCATGGTAAAATACCGTATGAACACCGTAAAGTACATGTCTTGTCAGAGAGGACTGGAACCCCTAGTTTTGGCCCTTACTCTAGAGTGGTTTCAGGGCCTTCGAGTTAACCTGATGAAGGGAGTTTCGAACCTGGTGAAGGGGGACACCGAACCTAGTGAAGGGAGGCTCTGAACCTAGTGAAGGGGGTCTCCGAACATGGTGAAGGGGATCTCCAAACATGGTGAAGGGGATCTCCGAACATGGTGAAGGGGGCTCCGAACATGGTGAAGGGGGGCTCCGAACCTGATGAAGGGGCCTGCGAACCTGGTGAAGGGGGGCTCCTAATCTGGTGAAGGGGCCTTCGAACCTGGTGAAGGGGGGCTCCGAACCTGATGAATGAGGCTTTGAACCTGGTGAATGAGGGTTTCGAACCTGGGGAAGAGGCTTCCGAACCTGGTGAAGAGGTGCTCCGAACTTAGTGAATGGGCCTTCGAACATGGTGAAGGAGGCTCCGAAGAAATCTTTTAGTCAGAATCCAGAAGTTTTCGGAGGATGCTTTGAAATTTGATGTCTCTTGATTAACTCTTGGTCAATCCTTAAGTACAGTGGGAGTTATTTCCCGAACATATACCTTTCACTCTTTCAGACAACATGACTGCAACTATTCTGCTAAAAGAATATGACTGTAACAGAAATTGGATGAATTCTCACTGGTCCTTGGGATTGCTTTATTTTGGGAATGCCCAAAAGTATAGTCCCTGAGATTGTCATTTAACCCTGGAATAAACTGTTGTTTTTTATCCAGAGAAGGGCAAAATACCACACTTTCCTGAAGAAAGTGGGTTTGATATGCAGTTGTTCACTGTTTTCTTCTTCTTGGCAAGGACTTGCCCAGCAGTTTGGCCACTGGGAAGGCTAAGAACAGAAACCAGCATATTGCAATCAAGTTGTGTTTCTGGTAAGGGGCCAATAAAACTACTGGCAGCACGCAGTATATGCTCACGGTTCTATAATAATCGTTTTCTCCCATTGACCAGTTCTTTCATACGTCTTGCCACCCTTTATTGATGACTGTCGTTTCCTTTGCTGCCTTTCTAGACCTGCAGAGCCCCTCTCAGCTTAGATGGAAACGTGTGATTGTGGAAGAATTGGGCACTCCCCTGCCCATGGTCAGGACTAAGGTGCATGGTCCCTGGTCTCGAATGAATATGAACCTGTCAAATTCTATTGACAGGGTTCACACTTCACAGGGTGGAATGAATTGGGCACTCTCAGCTTAGATGGAAACGTGTGATTGTGGAAGAATTGGGCACTCCCCTGCCCATGGTCAGGACTAAGGTGCATGATCCCTGGTCTCGAATGAATATGAACCTGTCAAATTCTATTGACAGGGTTCACACTTCACAGGGTGAAAACATAGGTCAGACAAGGATGCCTACACAGATGTATGGTTTCAAACTGATGAATGCATGCGTAAGCTTGAGTGCTAAACTAAATAGTATCACCTCACAGGCAGGACAACGTGCAATAATCTGCAATCTCAATGCCATCCTCGAGGTTTCGGCCGCTAATTTACCATTTCAGGTGTGGGCTAATTGTAATTTTCATTGTAAATTGCACATTACCTCAAAGTTTAGCTCCTCACCTGTGTCAGGCATGGAACTCCAGCACGGACGCACGTCACTTCTTAACATTGTGCTTTGTAAAATTGTCGCTTTCAAAAATCACCTCGTAAAAATGCTACTCCTAACGTTGCTTTTTTGTTTTTGCTGCTATTTTCTTATTTTCAGCATTTCTGAAATTCGTTTTATGTTTTTACTGTCAGGAAATGACTCTTATACCCCTCATGTTTGAGTTAAAAGGTTGCTCGCTGTCTCAC
>KE372784.1:56459-88881 GCA_000418225.1 Zizania latifolia | reverse complement strand
AGGCACGGTGAGATTGAGGGATTTGAGGCAGAAGTGAATTGGGAGGAAGGGCCGAAGGGGAGGAGGCGCGCGATGCCGGCGGTTATCTATGACGAGATGGATCGACATCGAACTCTCCGGAATTGTTAAGGAGAAGAGACGAAGAAACGAGGAATAACCATGAAAACACGAGGAACTCTTGTGTGAGGAAAATTTAACTACTTGCTATTTTCTTCGTGAGCTATTTTTTAAATGACACACACTTTCTTGTTTTTACATATTTGTTACATAAAGGAGAAAACAGTTTATAATATGACGATTGTTCTTTTGATATACTCAATGTATATGACATGTGATTTCTAGATCTAATAGTTATATATACATAAGGTTATGATAAAAGAGCAAACATAATTTAACTATGTGGTATGAGAAAAAAAACAAACATGAAAAAATAACAGTAAACAGAAATACTCTTTTTCATGATTATTTGTCGATTTCATCATATCATAAATGAAATTAAGTTTGATCAAAATCTATATAGATTTCTGAAAACTTTTTTTTTACGGTTTCCACTACATATTTCCCCGGACAACTAAAGGCCTGAAGCCCTGAAGGGCTAATGCTTACCGAGGAAATGGAAAGCTCTTTATGCCGTAGAACGAAAAGCCAATACTAACTAGGATAATATCTGGTAGCATATCAGAATCCCAGATTACACACGAATGTCATATATATAATAAAACACCAAAAGTTTTCAGAACTACCAAATCTTTTATTGACAGAAACTGGCATACGACGGTTAACAGAGACGATAGATTGTTTACATAAATTGGTGAAACTATTCTGATATATTGCATCAACTACCTACATATGTCATATGTGCTTCTGAACATACAGGTGAAGCAGGTCCTCTAAACAGTAAATGATTAATACATCTGAATATAGGCGAGGCAATATACATTACAACCTATTGATTGTTGGCTATGCATGTAAAAATTTAACTTAGACATAGGATGAAATGCTGAAGTTAGTACTTTACAGTACAGGAGACAGCCAACCCAAATACTGGCCACCATTCTCGTAGCTCTGTGAATAAGCTACTTCAGGGAGGTGGTTGGCTATTCTCCGGAGGAAGTATCCATCAGATTGCTTAACCAAGATTTGACATCTGGAATGAAATACAATTAATAGCTCTCAATCTTTACATCAGCTACCGCAGTTAGAGGTCAGCACGTTTGATGTATGAACAGTATGCCACTGCAATGCCAGAGAATGTACATATAAAAGTTGCTGAGCCAGATCAAACAATACCAACCATAGCAAGCTAACGCTACAGCAGATCCCGTATTGCAGGACTAGCCATTCTGGCACGGTGAGCAATAGCAAGAGATGGCCTCCCAACTGCTTCCATTATCCTACTGAAGACGACCTTCGCAGGAACACATGTAACAAGTGGAATTGCTCCCTCTGGTTTAATCAAATCACCCAAAATGCTGTGCAGTTTTCCTTGACCACCTTCTCTATGATTCCTTTTTCCAATTGAAATGGAAGAAAGGACTCTGACTTTCTGGCTTGATGATGATGAGCTTCCTTTTTTAGAACTGGAGGCCTTCTTTTGAGATTTATGTGACAATGGGCGCCGGAGACTAGTGTTGCTTCGGTTTGAAAGCCTAAACTGCTGACTGAAATGGGTAGAAGACCTATTAAAGGGTGGTTTCATATCCCACAGTGCCTCATAATCACCACCATCCAAAGTCACTCGTGTTGTATTAGAACGTGGAACTCTTGGCATAGCAGTCCTTCTGCCTGTACGCCAAGCAGGTGATGCTGACGCGCTATGTTCCAGAAAATCATCACTGGCCAAAACAAGGTGGTCAGTTGAACCATCTTCAAGTATTTCAATTTGGATAGGATGTCCAACAATAGCTTTGCCATTCAGTCTGCTCATCAAAGAAACCAATGGGACATGCTCCCCTTGATAGCCAGCCTGTACATTCAGGTCAACATTGAATAACATTGGAGCCATGTAACTAAGATGAGAGACATAATTCTGTCGATATAATGAAGCTCCTTCCAAGTATGCCTTCCGACCAAGATAAGAAATCTGATCTCCATTCTTATTCGGCGGAGAAGTCTTGCAATAATTTCCAGTGTCATTGAAAGAAGTGTAACTCTGTCCAAGATCTCTTGTAGGTTTCAAAGACAAGGGGTAATCTTTACCGATATATCTAACTTCAGAGTGGCTCCTGACTTTATTAAATAAATCTGTTTCATCATAATCACAATCCAACCCTTCTTGTGTTTGACAAAAACTTTGACCAAAATACTGATGACTAGATGCACCAATACTCTCCATATTTGGATTATTTCCATTGAGCCTATACACTGAACCTTTCAATAAACTGTTAGATTTGTCCAACGATAGATTTCCATCTGTTTTACCCATTGGTCTCTTCAATGCACGATGGTTGCGTTTACCTTTCATATGCCACTGGGATACACCTAGATCAGAAGAACCATCCTCATCCTTTAAAACATCTTGTTGAGGAATACAAATAGAAAAGGTGTCATCATCATCATCGACATCCCCATGCTTTAGCTTATTAGAGGCCTGAAGGGAATAAGGATCACATGCATCTGACTCTGGGGATTGCCTCTTTGCATACCCTGCCAAAAATGTTATCGCAAGAAAGGTATCAATAGAGGCAAAATATCCAGAGAAGTAAAATTAAATTAAGAAAGGCACTGGAATCAAATATCATGTTTCCAGTTATTAACAAGGAGTCATGTTTTGGGAATTGGGATATATGCATACACACTTTCTAAACTTTTGCTTTTGATACATCTGTGTATATGTAGAATGGACGTGAAAATAATACATGTAGATTTGTCCCAGTAAGTACTTTCGTAATATGATAATTTTCCTAGCTACAATAGAATTTAAAGGTCAAAGTAGTATTATCAAGACTGTGTCATTCAAATTATCATTATTTGTGATTGAAGGAAGTAAAATAGGAAAAAGAAGTATATGATACTATGTACTATGTAGCAAGGTAGAAACTAGAAAGCATTACTGTACCAAATTCTTTTTGATAATAAAGTCACATCCTCATATAGAACTATATGACCCATAAAGTAATTTATTCTATAAGGAACATGGCAAATATATGGCACAATTAGGAATCAATATTTGACATATATACAGGGGCATGGTTACTATTGTTGTGTATTTGTGTCTGCCAAATAAAACATTCAAAGAGACATCGAGAAATGGAAGCACATACTTTGCAAAAGTTCAGCATCATCTTCTGTCTCAGTTTCTGAACATTCCCTCTCTAATGAATCAGATCCTTGTTTCTCAATAAAGTCAGAAAATGTTTGCTCTGTGGAAAATGAATCAAGCTGCTTTAGGTAACCTTCGGTCTCAAAATGTGCTCCTGTTGGTGTCATCTGTGTAGAAGGTATATCAACATGGCTATTAGCATCTTCAGAATCATTAGACATATATGTCGACCAGCTCTGTTTGGCCTGATAGATTGTTGGCAGAGGGTCCTTCCCTTCTTCAACCAGGACAGTGCCAGAATCATCAGCATGCTGGAAAGACCGAGGCAATTTCACAATATTCTGTACAACTTGAGCAAGTGACCGACATATATCATGTTTTATGACAAGAGATTCTTCAAAAACGCCTTCCTTTGATCTTTTCTTTTTGAGGGATGTATTTTTCCCACTGCTTTCTACAGTTGATCCTGCTTGGATATGCCCTAAATTAGAAAATCCATTGTCCGGATTACTGGGATTATTTTCTGAAGCCTCCAATGCAAGTGCTCCTGAAAAGTTTCTTTTTGAACCAGCATGAAGAAAGTTCTTTTCGTGCCCATTTGTCTTACCAGGGAGATTTGAGTTATCTCCTTTTCTTTTTTTACTCTTTTTACTTTTGTAACGAGTACTGCTGAGATCTTTGCACTGTTTACTTGCTGAGTTTTCTAAAGGTGACTGAGGTTTTTGTGCACAGTCCTTCGAGTAATATTCTGAAGAAGGGTTATCAAACTCTTTCCTCATATCAGGAAAAGGGATACTGGAGATATCATCAGTGCTCGAACCTTGATTTTGGTATTTTGATGCAAGCTGCTTTCTCTCCAATTCAAGAGCATGAAGAATAGCATCTTCTCTGCGGGCATATTTTTCTCTTATCTTCACAGGAGTTCCTTGAGAAGACTTTGCCTTCTCAATACAAGCATCAAACTCCCCACACCTGAATGCCTTGACACGCTTTGATTTCTCAAGGTTATACCAATCACTGCCCAGAGAAAAGGAACAATGGATCATTACAAAAGAAAATTAAAAGCAAAGAATCAAGGTTCAAACTGTAACTGTTGTAGAAGGCCAAATCAATGCCAGACAAGCAGCCATATAGTTTGAGTATTCTCGCTATCACCGAGAATTAAAAAAAAAAAAGGAGCTTGAGATCAAGGCATGATACTGCAATATTGCAATTGAAAGTTAATGTGTGATCAAACAGTAGGGCACCAACATATTGGACACTGATATGTGGTTGTGGTCTCATGGATGGAGAACCAATTTGATATTTGGAGCAGCACATAAACAGTATTACATTAAACAAGATTTCCTTCCATTTCAACAGTGACCGGCAAACTCTTAGAAAAAAAAAAATTAAAACCCCTTAAGGAAAAGATTGGATAATGGAACTTACAGGGGAAAGTGGTTCAACACAAAGGCTTGCAATCTAATCAGAACACAGCACCCAATATACCCATATATGCTTAAATATGTCAATTTTATTTTATGTGCATAAAAAATCGAAAGATTGGTAATGCAAAAATCCAATCAGTGCATGCATCCAAACAATCATTCCAAAGATCTTCTTCAAACTTTAATTGAACACATCGAGTATCTACGAGATATCTCTTTCAGTAACATTTCATTCCATTCATCCATTGTGGCAGCTATAAGACAAAACAAGTTCAGAGATAAAACTTTAGGAAACATGGCCTTAAGACTGAGACTTTTCAAAGGAGCATAATAAAGTTCTGGTTAGTATATCACAGAGAGTGTACATATCAGTACATGAAAATATATTAATATCTTTCTGTTCTAACTTCCAGAAAACAAAGCACACACCTAAAAATTGATGTTCTCACAACATTTATAAAAATGATACATCAAGCAAAAGCATCATAGCAAATCTGAAACACGCTTATAACTTATTTAAGCTGTGCAAACTACAAGAGCACAGGTAATGGTCCTTTTCAGCTCTGTTGAACCTATGATAGCATCATAATACCATATTACCGTGTTCATATGCCTCCACAGAAGTCCACAAAAAACATCACGACAAAACCTGATCCATTTGAGTTAAGACAATATAATCTACAGAACCCAAAAGCCAAGTCTGTGCCTCAATTGCTAGCATCACTTTTTTCAATCCCACGTGACAGAATGTGCAACACAAGTTGTATTATACTACAACATTTTACACTATCTGATAAAAATCAAGGCATCATAACCTACTCTCATCTTCTGTAAAACCACCAACCAGCAATTAGATATACACCCCCACAAAGGAATTTAGCCTTTTTCACACCACAACAACACGTATATAATTTCATATAAAAATTATGAAATGGTATATCCCTGTGAATTGAATTCATTCTTCCAATATAACAGGCAATAATCGGCACTCCAGCAGAAGTAACAAGGACTATAACACACCAATATAAGCAACCTATCAATAGCACCGTATTGGGTTCAGGAGCAATCCTCTCGATATAGATAGTAGATTGTCTGAAATTGTTTAGCTATTTTTAATTTAACTATATAGACAATTGACCGGTGATTTATTTAGCGAGAACGGAGGGAAGTCATCTGTAACAAAAATGTGTTGGCTGTTGCAATGTTTAAAAACTTTTAAATACTCCATCATTGTTCTAAGTTCTAACGGTATTTGAAACGGTAACCAACTAAAGTTCCCCTGCTGTTCCCTAACCAAACAACTTCAAATATAATCAACACCACAGACCATCGAATGAATCCAAATCAAGAGTGTTATTGACTTGTTCTAAAAGAAACAGTAACCGATTAATGGAATTATAAACTGAGCAACATCATGCATACATAATTAGATTAGAGCGAAAAGAGAGAATAACTCACACGCTCGCGTCCTCACGGCCGAGGAGCTTGACTGGAGTTCCTGTCTTCGGCGACATTACCTGGGACGCCGGAAGCTCGTCCGGCCCCAGTATCCTCCCTGGCCACCATGACCCGTTCCGTCGCCGCACCCACACGATGATCCCCGGCGAGCAATCCGCGACGCCGCAAGTTTCCGCCTCCCCACACCCCTCTCCTCCCCCTCCGCCTCCTCCCCCCGAGCTCCGACCCATCCCGGTTACCAAGTGCGAAGCTTCAATCCCACCAAACCTAACCCTAGATCTCAGCTCAACCCGCTTCTAAAAGCCTTCCTCGCCCCGGAGATCTACCCCCACATTCAAATCCCGGAGGGCCGCATCTAGAGGACACCCCTCTGCTCGCCTCCGCCTCCGCCGAGGGATTTTAGGGTTCCGGCGATTTGTGGAAGCTCAGTCTTCCTCCTCGGTGAACCTTCTCCTCTTCCCCCTCGCCGCCGATACGTTCCGGGGGTGGTCGCCGCCGACGAAGTGGACGTGCTCCGGCGCCTCCCGAATTATATTTTCCCACGCTTTTTCTCTGTTTTTCCCGAGCGAAGTCCAGAGAGAAAATAATAAGGTGATAAAGTATAAATCGAATGGAAATAGACGGGATCTTTTTCTTTTTCGGGGTTGGTTTGTGCTGGTGGTTTGGGTGCTCTAACACGTGGGGCACGAATAACTGCCGGTTTGGGCTGAAAATATAGGGAGATTAGAGATGATTTAATGTGTTATACGCCAAGACACCGCTAGGTCCGTGACAGATATGAAAAAAATCAATATCATCTTGTGATGATGATTCACGATGATTATTGTCGTATGCAAGTAAAGCTAATCTAACGATAGTAGTAGAAAAAATAAACGCATGCTAGACGCTCCACGTGGCTTCAACTCCCCATGCTTCTCTATAGCTTCTTCGCTCGCATCGCTGCCGGTGGTGGTCTTTATGTTCGTCACGCTCCTTCGTCTTGTAATGATTATGTCCATGCGTCTCGTGTACCTCACGTCTACGCTCGGTATGCTCCTCGTCGCTATGTTGCTTTTCTCTAACCTTGTTATCGACGTGCTCGTGTCCCTCGTCTTTCTCCTAGCCACGCGATCCGCGCGCTCGCTCTAGCTCAGCATCAACCAGCCTTCCTCGAGGCTCGTTGTCCTTGCGCCCTTCGTGCTTGCGTGCATGCTCCTCTACATCACCATCATTATATCCTCCACTGCTTTGATCCTCCAATTATGCGAGTAACTAGATGATCCATATCTAGAGATGAGGATATGTGTTTACCTCTTCTACTGTTGTCATCGAATTACATTAACTTTCACACGATCCTAATTCATTAGGGTCCTTACCACGATGATTTTGAGACTGGTGGATTTTTTTCTCGACGAATATGGAGCCAGGCATGACCTGAAATTTAGACGAATCTTCCATGCCTACATATGCACGAAATAGTTAATAAGTTGTACTCGATAACCTGGTTCGGTAAGGATCCGTTTGGTTTGATTACATAGTGGGATGGGATGCATCTATCCATGTTTTATAGGGCAAAATGATTATATCCCTTGTTTCTTGTTTGGTAAATAGAATAGGATGAATCTCGTTTTTTATTTGGTTAGAAAGATGTGATGACTCTTATTTGTATAGTCATTTTGTTAAACATGTGACGACTGATGAGCATCTACGTTGGTCTCCCTATCGTTGATCTCCTCGCTATTAGAGCTTGCTCGCCGCCGTGTAGAGATACTGTCGTGGATTGATTGATTTTTAGAAAATGTTAGAGAACTGGTTATAGTATAATTATAGAAGTTCTTTTCGAGTTGCTCGCATAACAATTTATTGCTAACCTCAGTTTTATTCTTGTTTTTTAGTTCAAGTTTTGCCCTTTCTGGCTAATCTCACGGTTAAGTAGGCTACTTCTCTGGTTCTTCCTCCAATTCGACAGTTGATGTCAACGAATCCTTCCATGGCGTTGCTACCTAGACCACGTGCGAGCAGGCGCGCTTTACTAATTCCATGGCTGTTCTCGCCCTAGCGAGGCTCTCTCCCCTCCGACAGCGACTTCTCGACCATGCTGGGCATTGGTGGTGGGGGAGGAGTTGCCGAAGGCTCGGAGCAACGGCAGCAACATCCACGACAGATGTAGATCTCATCGATAAAACAAATTTGTGGTTTTTGAGCAGGTGGCTGGGAATGCTAGCCCCGTTACAGTGAAGATCACAAATTCACAATGCTATCGCATCTCGTGCTGATTCTGCTTGTCCATGGCCTGCTTGTTGGCTGTGACAGGGGCTCGCTATGCCGTAGTGATGGTGCCCGCGAGGTGTTCGTGGAATTGTGAGACTCGAGTAGCATAGATGAAGGGGACGAGCATCCTATAAGCTGTGAAGGTAAGGATATGTTAAACCTAGTGCACATCTGCAATGTTATACATAAATCGGTACATGTTTGTTGATTACGCATTGCTAATCATGTTACGTCATGGGAGTGTGATCATCTACGTTTTCGTTTATGAATCCTACTCATTATGCAATGTTAGATATGACTAGCAAATCTTGTGACTCCGTTGTGTCCTTATGATTATGATAGAACACATTTCTAGCCATTATCTTCCACACACAATGTGCTATATGCAGGGTATTGTGCTGATAAACTATTCCAAATATTTGAGGCAATTTACCTATTTTAAGCTTATGCATGCAGTACCTTTTGAGTGTGATACTGTCTTAAATACTCAAGAAAACATGCATAAATCAAAATTACCTTTTTTATCATGTAAAACTACCATATTAAATAAATCCAAATGCCATGAGCAGATTGAGATAACACAATCAAATACACAAGACAAGCATTAAAGCATTTCTAGTCAGGCTACTTAAGGGTACAACCAGACAGTAGAAAGGAAGTAAATACATGGCCTTGTTAAGAAGTTTTGTTAGGTAGCTAATGCTAAATATAAAATTCTCTGAGTTCTAGTGAAATAAGTTTGCTAAGCGACATAATTGCAGAAAACCATTCTAGGATATTGTCTGAATACTCAGTACTGTTTCTAAAGATTAGTTGAATATGTTAAGGGCCTTGTGTGGCACATCAACTGCTTGAAGAAGTCTCTTAGCCACTGCACATGCATAAACGGAGAAACCTTCTGATACCTGAGTTATCATGGATGATGGATCATTACTATTGATGCAAGCAGGTGCAATAGGAAAATAAGTTCTTAATGCTACTTTAAATAAACAAAATTGTTAATTACCTTAGTGTTGAACATAAATATGTGGTGATCACCTATAATCCCACCAACTACATGGATGAGCTCAAGCTGGAACTCGTCTAGAACCTTTGCAACATGAAGCAGAGAGTTGGCCTTCTTCTTTTTAGAGAGCTTGATGTTTACTTCATCATCCACTATACGGACATCAACCTGGCATTCCTTTGACCTCCTCTGAACCCAGGAGCTCCTTATGGCTCCATTGAGCTGATTGTCTTGATCATCCCTCACTGGCTCCATCGATGAGCTCTCGCCATCAGCAGCTGCCTCTTGATCCAACTTTATCATCTTTCTTCTGTTATTTCCATGCCTCTTCTGTTCCATCAGGATCTTTAGCTCCTTCACTGTTCGATTGAGCTCGTCTATGTACTCAATGGCATCACCTACTATTGATGCCCTGTCATTCTAGAGCACAGTTCACAATATGTTAGTGTCATTTCCAAGATATTTAAGCACTACAATCTTGTTGAAGGGTAATATAATGATGATAATAACACTGTGGAATGTGCTGGCACACAAAAAAGTCAAAGAACACAAGAAGTATCAAATTGAATGTTTCAATTGCTTTCTCCTAGTTAACTAGAAGGTATTTCCTCACTTGATCAGGATGAACAAAGTGAATATACTGCTATTAGCAAAGAACATCATAGCGATGAACTGTTTTGTGAAAATCATGTCAAATGATATATCGGTAGCATATTCTGTAGACGCATGGAGCAAAGTGTGGCAACACAACTTGAACAAACTATGGACAGAGAAGTCCAAAATTTAAACCAGATAGATGAGTGCACATTTATTGATGGGTTTTTGTGATCTATAAAAACAGATTTCTTACACTTGAGATATCTTGGTGTTGATGGTTTTTGTATCACTAGTTCTCTCAGAAGAAATGGATGAAGATGTTTAGAAATTTGTTTATCTTTACAGAACGACCAGCATCTAGAAATATTATTGAAAATATTTTTTCAATGGAGGGGGAGACGCCCCACCACATTTTTGTAAGAAGAAAAGTGTGATGCCTAAGTTTGAGCCCGGGCAGGTGAGTCCACAGCAGTCAACAGGTGCTCCAACCACTGAGCTATATAACTCAGTGGTTGTCTGTTCATGTGAGAATCACCAAGTAATTTGTAGCCTAAACAACTAAATTGCAAGATGATCAATAGGACTAACCTTGGTAGGATTTGGGAAAAGCATTCTTAAGGTTCTGAACTTCACATTTAGCTGCTCTCGCCTCTCTCTCTCAGTTGCAAAATTAGTTTTTCCCTTGCCCTTTCTGAACTCACCTTTCCCTCTTCTGCATTCCAGTACACTATCGAATTGCCTGTCATCTATCTCCTGAAAAAGATCTCCTTCGATACTTCCAACTCCAATAATCACATCTCTCTCATCCTCCCTTGGGAACAACCCATAATTTTGGGGAAGTGAATGACATATATCTTTTATTAAATGAGACTGAGTACCATGATACCCTAACTGGAGAGCTGAATCACTAGCAAACATCAACCCACTCCCACTATCTGGAACCGCTGGTACTCCTGTAAACTCGCCATTAAGATCCAAATAGTTTGTACCAGTCAGTACCGTATCACCGAATATGGGTGCCGTTGCAGGCAATGCTGGAGCCATTGTGCACTGCATAAGATTTAGAAGATCAGGTGCAGGTGTGTAAACACCATTTGGATACAATGCAGCATCATACTGCTGCATCTGTTGTTCTACCAATATGTTTTGTGGATCTTCACTAAACTGATGATCGATGATGTGATCTGGGATAGTGCAAATGGATGGATCCCAGTTTGGAGTTTCTACTAGGGGAGCCTCTTGCTCCAAATCAATTTCCAATTGATGCTGAGGGTGGTTAATTGCTCTTGTAGCCTCAGCCAAACTGGTTTTATTGGAGAGTGCTTCCATGGAGTCAATGCTTGTGCTTCCGTTGCCTATTGGAGCTTGATTTGAGTCATGGATCAAAGATCCTACCATGAGACTTTGGTCATGGGAATCTTCAAAATAGCTAGCCTCAACAATCATTTTGGAAAAACAGTGCCGGGCACCTTCACTCCAAATCTAAATTCAACACAATTTAAAAACATATGAGCAGAAGAATTTTTTGAACTGAATATGAGCAGAAGAATCAAATACAAGATGAAACTTACTTGCAATGCACAGATTAAAGGGGAACAAGGCTACTCAACATGAATGGAGCAGTGGATAGGATTCAATTAGACATGAAAATTTTTAGTTGGCTTAGCTGTTTGGTTGTTTCCAAGGAAGATGGAGCCATGGAGTTTAAGCTATGTAATCCGTCTGTCTGTTTATTCCGTGTAGAGAAGTTGCATGTAGCATGATTAGTGAGACAAGAAGCAACTTTGCTTGCTGTAGACCTAACAAACTCCTTACCGTCTTTCTTTGCCTATAATCATATTCATATTGATGTTTGATAAAATGTGTTTCAACCACCCCAAGTTCACTAACCAGTAGAATGCTGAGTAGCTTAAAATCATTGGCAATGACAAATATACATCATTAATTATAAGTTGATCAGTAAAAGTAAGAACTATAAATTCATGATGCTGAAAGTTTTTATTTTTGTACTTAAAAACTAAAATTTAGAGAAACATAAACTATAATAAATAGGATTTTCATCCTGCGAACAGTAGCAATAAGCGCTAGAAAAGAACATACCTAAATCTTCTATCCAACAGTTGAATGAAAGGAACATATGTTCATGAAGTTGTGAAGACTCATGAGTTTCACTGCTATGCCAAGACTATTATAGTGGCAAAACATGAAATAATACTTTGGGTGTCACACAAAATTGATTCCAAAAGAAAATAACAGAATATGCCCATAGCAGTAACAATCATTTTGCATAGGGTCTTTATGATCATATAATAAAGATCAAAGTGCAGTGCTATCATATGTTTGTTATTGTTATTATTAGGAGACGGAGCCGAGAAAGATGGAAAGCTCACACCCTTTGAATTTAGCATCTTTGATGTTATTCACCTATTGGAAGTTGAGAAATGCAAGTCATGCTTTCTGTCTTCTTACCATATTTTGTGATTTGTACTACTGCAGTTATGCTTTGAGAAACTAAACGTACAACTACCTACATGGCTTCAAATATTCAAGGAGTGCATAATCTTACATTATGTAGTGTCTGACATTTGAACTTGATCAGTTGATTATATAGGTATAGCAGTGCACTCTTCTTGGTCTACTTAATTCCAGAAGTTCTAGACCTTTTCCCTTTTACTCGTCAGGATTGGTCCTTTGAGTCTCCATGATTCTAGAGCTTAAGCAGATATATGATAGACCAAGTATAAGTAGAGCATCAAACACTGTATTAACCTATCCAGCTTCAAGCACATGTAAAATTGATGGATGGCCATCATATGCATGTAGACCACATGCCAATAACGTAGCACCAAACAGCATACTTTATATTTTTCTGTAGCTCTTTATAGTTAATAAAGCGGTATCCAAATATTATATATTTACATTTTGCATTTTTTTCATTAGAGTTAACAATACACACATACTCCGTCTTTAAAGAATTTTTTTGAAGTTTAGACTGAAGCTTGCCTAAATATTTATCATTGATCAGTGATGGACTCATATGATATCTAGTTCTGGATTAAGGGATTGCAAATAACAGAGTAATAGATGTCATGTCACAATCTTTCACAACATACTTATGTTCTTTTGTGCTTAAGTTGCATTGCTTGCACTAATACGCATTATTTTTATTCATCAATTGTTAGGTCTTTTTTGGTACTGTTGTCATATCCGGTTATGGAATATGTCCTTAGGATGATGTCAACTATATGAACAGCATAGCCATTAACGATGTAACCTCTGTTTCTGTTTGGCCTTCAACGGATTCCACGTGTGGTGACTGCCATCATAATTTGATGCAATATGATTCTAATCTTGCATGAATTATGGATTGCTAGTACAGTCTGTTTTGGTACTAAAAAATGGCCCATGCAATATGATTCTAATATTTTTTTCACCTCATAAATCTTAGCGTTACCTCCTTAGCATAATTAACCAAATACCGGTTATATGATCAAGCAGGAGTTTAATGCAGTATGCACTTCTGGAAGTTATCATGTGGAGGTCTGTAATCCGTTAGATTTCTCCCCCATAACTTCTGGGAGCTAGCATGCACAATGGCATCGCTAAGAATTCCACTTCTGAAAATTTGTCTTGTTTTGTAGGTCAACAATTGAGGACCGTGACAAGAAAAAAACTTGATGAGAAAGACCACATACAATTTCACTAAAGTCTGAACGAATTGGAAACCTCTCTTGGACCTTTTTTCTCTTTGGAAGGCGCAAAAGGTTTGCACATGTTTTGTGTTAAAGATAGAAAACGAGCGATAGGTTGCCTAGCGTGGCAGGCTGAGTTACAATGCGTGGATTCTTAGCTCCTCCCTTCCTCGGTGTGGTGGGGAAGGTTTGTGTTCTTATTAAATATTCTTTTAGAGTTCGTTAAACTTAACTCTATGAAATCTTAACCATGCTATTTTTATTTTAGATTAAAAATAAAAAGTTTAAATCATTTTTATCTTATAAACTCTAGATTTAGTATAAATCTTGAAGCTGACATGTGTCAAACATGCACTTAACCTCTAGGGCTCTCACGCCTGGCCTTGGACCCAGATGAAGAGAAGACGTTGGGATCTTTGAAGGGAGAGGGAGACGTCTCACACTCTCCTTGCTTCGGCTGGATTCGCGGTGGGTTGAGACATGCGGAATGCATTTGCACGGTCAAATAACAGCATTGTTTTGTGCAAACGAGTACTGAGTACGAATCCTCCCAAATCACTTCACTTCCTATGGCAAGATACCCCTCACTGCCACATGCTTCGGTTTCCTTTGTTGGCCTCTCCTTATTCGTTGCAGGTCATATCCTAATTTTCGAATATTCCAATGTGTGTAGTTATGAAATATGTCAGTTTTATTTTGCTCCAATGATCTGATTTTCGTTTTCATTTAGGCGCCTGATCTTTTGGTATGATGCAACATGAGAATTAGGGCTAAGTTCGTATATTCTTATATTGTGGAACTGAAGCTTACTATATTTTTAACCAAATACTACTATATTTTAAGAGCTTTTAGTTCATGTATCCTTATCAATTTTAAATTTACAACTCTACTGACCAACCGGGCTCTTAGTTTGGCATTTATGGGTTCTCCTTTGAGCTGAATTATACCGTAGAAGCAAAAAAAGCATAGGCGGTATTTCCTCTCGTCCGGGCTAGAGCCCAGATGTTCTGGCCCAATGTAGCCCATTAGGAAACAAGCCTACAGGAATCCTCTAGAAGTGCTTGCAAGCAAAGGACCATTCGTAGGCTCATAGCGACAACTAACGCCGCGGCGCCGCGCCCTCGTGGACTCGTCGTGGTCACGTTGAGAGCGGAGCCCCATTTCTGCCCCAAAATCTTCTAGAATCCTCTAGAACCTCTTGACCTGTTGACCACTCTCTGCCCTTCCACTCCGATGAGGTGGCTGAACCGGTTGCTCTCCCACGCCGCCGCGGCTGGGAGGGCCACGGCGAAGACCACAGGAAGCCACGTCAGGGGATCCAATGGGTTCGCGAGTGGCTGCGGGGGCGGTGATGGGGCGAAGGTGCCCCGGGAGTAGCTGCGGAAGCTGTGGGCCGAGGAGCTGAGGAAGCAGAGGGATGCTGCGAGGAGGTGGGGGAGACGCGTGGTCACGATCGACCACTGAAGGTGGTGGTGCGGATTCATTCGGCAATTCCGCTAAGTCCGCGAGTCCGTTCGTGCGCTCCGAGACGGCCGCTCAAGGGATAGAGGCAAGCAAATTTACCTGTTTAGTATCTGTTCCATAGTTATTTGTACTGCATTCAAGTATTCAACATTCAACATGATCTGATGGCTGATGCTGTCGTAGAATCTATACATTATGCAATATGCAATTACTACATATCAGAGTGAAAGAGCACAGTGAATTATTATACCCCATTTTGAAATTGGAATTTCTGTCTGGAACTTGGAAGTGGTAAATTTTTTCTTGCGAAATAGCTGGATAGCTTTGAAGGGTACAGATGAAGATGAATAATTCTGTGGGCGGGTGGGATGGTCAGATACTAGCCAATCAGTTAATTATCTATTTTTTCATTTACATGTTTGCGGTTCTATTTAGTGGTTGATTTTTATCCTATGTTAGCTGTTTAGTGGTGCTGAAATTTGCGTATTCGTTATCTAGAGCTACTTGAATATCTGAAATACTTGCCCATGTGTTTGTAGGCCAAACTGAAGCCTCTCCTCTCAAGGGCCAACCTCCTTTTTCCTAGGGACATAGAATGGGCAAATATCATGTTTGCTTTCGAGCAGGTAATATATACGAGTCATTGCATGTACTGCTTAAATTGTGACTCTAGGATAATTCCCTTCCTGTTTCTGGAAGTGAAACATTAATTTGTGTTGAACTGGATTAACTAGATAGTTTTTATCACTGTATAAAGCAATTGTTAGTTGGAAATGTGATTCTAGGAGGATCACACATGTTTGAATAATGCTTAGGTTTTTGGCTAAAAAACTGAAAGGAATTACATAATGCATTCTGTGCTCCCTGATTCTATTGGGCACATGTTTTTAAGTCAGGGCACTTTCCAAATTATGTCCTTTGACTGTTTCAGACTTTCAGTCTGTTTTCACTTACTATTATTCTTTGTACTGCAGGAGAGTAGATATCTCTGTATTACTTTGTCTTAGCTTCATTACTGACTCATGTTTTTGTCCAATGTCTAGGCTGTTGGTTTTATTCAAGAGAAAAGCAATGTCATATTCAGGCAGGTATGTCTCTGTGATTAATTTATCCTAGTATTAGCTCGTGGCTTTGTTTTATTACTTCACACTAAATTAGTGGAATGACTCAAGAGACTGCGTAGAAATACTTAAATAAATTAACATTTGGCATATTTTACGGTACATCCAAATAAAGTGTGAAACGTCCATCTTAATCGATAAAACAATCATAATTAAAAAAAGATGACCTATTACCTTCTAGAAAATAATAGATCATCCGTAATTGTATGAAAAAAGAATTAATTGTTTATTTTACGTCTGCTCTCTTTATTATTTACTATGAACACCATGCCCATTTTAGATGCCTGGTGATTATTTTATGATCTCGGTTAATTGCTACTGCTGATATATACTGTTTGCTAAACCCTAAGCTGGCGAGCCGCCACCCAACGGCTATTTTTCAGGGACACACTGCTAGCCGTTGCAGCCACCGAGCCCAACTCGTCTCCCCTTCCGTTCCGTATAAGTATCTTCACGGATGCATCAATAATTCCCACACGGATAGGAGGCCGCGAAGCACTTCTCTCCCTTCCTCCCTGAGTTCCCTGCGCTCTTTCAAGCGATCCGGCGTCGCCTCGTGATCCAGGATCCCGCGCTCCTATTCTCTTTACGGATCTGAAATCTCTGCTTTGAATCGCCTGTTCTGGGTTGAATTGCTTGGCTTCCTTGCTAATTTCGCTGCGGTTTCTTGATCTTTGGTGTAATTTCTTTGCGTTGGATTGTCTTCGCCTGCTGGTTTCTGATCGATTCCCGATTTGAGTTTGTTCTTTGGCGTAAAAATTTTCTTTTGCTGATTCACCGGCGCGTCTTGTTTGGGGATCCATTTTCCCATCGATTTTTTGTCTGCGCTAATCTCGGCAGTATCTCCTGCTTCTTGCTGTGCTGTGCCTTGTTTATTTGTTTCTGCCTGTTGCTTCTGACCCATGGATGCAGGTTCGCGCTCGATATCATCGGAGAAGAGAAGCCTGTGCACGGCGCCGCGGCCGCCGCTCCAGGAGGCAGGCTCCAGACCATACATGCCGTCGCTGAGCACGGCGTCCCGCAACCCGTCAGCCAAGTGCTACGTGAGTTCTCTGTTCTAAGTTTCGCCTAGACGCTTACGAGCTGTTCGACGTAATGGCTGAGCGGGTAATTCTCCATGATTGGCAGGGCGACAGGTTTATTCCGGACAGGTCGGCGATGGACATGGACATGGCTCACTACCTGCTGACGGAGCCGAGGAAGGACAAGGAGAACGCGGCGGCGTCCCCGGCCAAGGAGGCGTACCGGAAGCTACTGGCCGAGAAGATTCTCAACAACCGCACCAGGATCCTCTCCTTCCGCAACAAGCCGCCAGAGCCCGAGAGCATCCATACGGAGCTCCGTGCTGATGCGGCTTCCCTCCAAGCCAAGCCAGCGAAGCAGCGCCGATACATTCCTCAGGTATGCACACCTGCTTCCTAGCGTTCATTGCTGCTGTAATTATCTAGTGGCGCTGTGGATTATGGTTGCTGATTGGATGTGCGTTGATTGATAATCCGGTGGCAGTCTGCCGAGAGGACCCTGGATGCTCCAGAGCTCGTTGATGATTACTACCTCAACCTACTGGACTGGGGAAGCAGCAATGTGCTGTCCATTGCGCTGAGCAACACGGTGTACCTCTGGGATGCCTCGGATGGTTCTACGTCTGAGCTTGTTACCGTTGATGAGGATAATGGCCCAGTCACCAGCGTCAGCTGGGCTCCTGATGGCCGCCACATCGCTGTCGGTCTCAACTCCTCTGACGTCCAGCTCTGGGACACCACCTCAAACCGACTGGTTAGCACTTCTTGTTCTTGGTCTCTCCTCTCTCGATCATATGTTTCTGTTAACATTGTTGATGCAGTTATGCTTACTTAGTACTGGTTGTGATTGATTCTTCTGCAGCTGAGGACAATGCGAGGCGTTCACGATTCGAGGGTCGGTTCTCTGGCATGGAACAACAACATCCTGACAACCGGAGGAATGGACGGCAAGATTGTGAACAATGATGTGAGGATCAGGAACCATGTTGTGCAGACATACCATGGGCATGAGCAGGAGGTGTGTGGACTCAAGTGGTCAGGGTCAGGGCAGCAGCTTGCCAGTGGTGGCAATGACAACATGCTGCACATATGGGATGTGTCGATGGCCTCCTCTATGCCGTCTGCAGGCCGCACCCAGTGGTTGCACAGGCTTGAGGACCACGTCGCAGCTGTGAAGGCTCTCGCATGGTGCCCGTTCCAGAGCAACATGCTGGCATCTGGTGGTGGTGGGAGCGACCGGTGCATCAAGTTTTGGAACACACATACCGGCGCATGCCTCAACTCGGTCGACACTGGGTCACAAGTGTGTTCACTGATCTGGAACAAGAATGAAAGGGAGCTGCTAAGCTCACATGGATTCACTCAGAATCAGCTCACCTTGTGGAAGTACCCGTCAATGGTTAAGATGGCTGAACTCACTGGCCATACCTCTCGTGTCCTTTTCATGGCTCAGGTAATCTTTGCTCCTTATATTTGCCATTAAATTGACAGATATTGCTGTGAACAGATTGCTGATAGCTTTCTTGTAACCTTGCAGAGCCCTGATGGTCTCACAGTAGCATCTGCTGCAGCAGATGAGACCCTGAGATTCTGGAATGTATTTGGAACTCCTGAAACACCCAAGACTGCAAGCAAGGCTTCCCACACTGGGATGTTCAACAGCTCCAACCATATCCATATTCGTTGAGGAACAGAGTAAGTACCATCAGTGGATCACAAGAGCTGATGCTATGTAGAAGAGATCATCGTGTACATTATTATAGCAAAAGAGTTCCATTTTGACGTGTTGTATATATGATTTTCTAGTATGCTGTAACTTTTTTTGTGTACATCAAGACCTGTTTGATGTATCGATTGTTGTGAAAAGAAATTGTGAAAAATATATCTTTCTTGCCAGTAATATACATTTCCTCTTTCTGTGTGCTTCCCAGGCTTTTCTTGTTAGTGTCGACGGGCCTATGGCTTTTCGTTGTATAACATTGAATTTGATTGATTTTGTTCTTGAGTCAGTTGAGATGAGGCAATCTGGGGTTAACCAGGAAATTGCTAAGAATTTGCATGAGTCAACCATCATTTGGCATGTGTTTTGTGCTTTCATGTGGAAGGACAGCAAATTCGTGATGGTTGTCAGCCCCATTCAGCATCGTTTAAAACCACAAGTTTCTTTCCTTCCACTACGAAGAAAAGCTTGGTTGGCAATTACAGCATGACCTGCACTTTAGATGATCTGTTTATAATATTCACCGAGATAGATGGAACACAAATATTTTACATGATTTTTGATACACTTGGGTAAGTTTTTAGTTACCTATGATGCATTTTACTTTTTTAGTTGGTGGATTTCATGGCATTTTAATCATAGTAAAAAAATCTGACCGACCGCGGTTAAACTGGAAAAACCACAACTGGTCACTTGATCAGGTTTAGTTCACTAAAAGACCGGTCATGCAATTGAATCGAAAAAATGGACGAACATTTAGGTTTTTTTGTTAGACGGCTGAATCGGTGTGATTTTAAAGAACCAATTAGTTCAATATTCAGACACAAAATACCGATCTTTTGTATTTTTTACCATATATTCGAGGATAAAATAGTAAATATGTCTATGGATTTGAAAGTAAGCTGATAGAGGTTTGTAAGTTGTGACATTATAGTTATAATACCACTTTAAAATATGATATTGTAATATTGCTATAATCTTAGCTATAATGTTGTTGTTTTTTAAAATACTTGTACATGTTTTTCTATCAAATTATATTGTTTATATATTAAAAAATATTAATATTAATATAATATTAATACACAAAAACTGATAGTCGGACCATTAGACGAACCAGTCCGGTTTTGTACTAAGATTTTAATCCAGCCCATTGGCCCATGATAGTGCATCCGTCGTTGGCGCCATGCTGTCCGTCAGATATTGCCAATTTGATCAGGACCATCAAACGATAGCATACATGGTACCTGCCTCCACCAACCGGGCTCCGCGAGTGGCCTTTGCCCACCTCGCCGCTTCCCCCGCCCGCTTCTGCTTCTCCGGCGCGCGCCTTCCGCCGGGCCGACGAGCTCGCCGTCGAGTTGGTGGTCGTCGATCTCTAGCACTCGCCGGGATCCGGGAAGCCTCGGCAAGTCGGCAGCGTCCCCACCGGCCTCTGCCTAGCCTCCCACCCAAACACAGTGTGAGATACTCATCAACTGCCACCGCACCGCAGCTCGGCGATAAGGAGCCCAGATCTCTCTCTCGAGTCCCGAGGGGTCTGCAGCCGGTTCCGGAGGCTCCTCTCCGGCGATGGATTTCGTGAAGGTTTTCGATCAGGCCGTACGGGAGATGTAAGTTGTAGGCCGAGCCGAGATCTCGCTAGTGTTGTTCGAGCTTTCAAGAATCTGGCGTGTCTTGGATTGGATCTGTGAGATCCTGATCCGTTTTCTCTGTGGGTGGCCTTGCAGAAAGAGGGAGGTCAATCTGAAGGTGCTCAAGGTCCCGGAGCTCGAACAGAAGGTGGGATCTCACTTTGATCTTAGCTCTTATAAATATATGCGGGTTATGTAGTAGAAGTAGAATTGTAGAATTATGACAGTTGGATTGGTTCATACAGTGGAATGGTGGATGTGAGAGCTTGAATTTGGCCTAATCGTATGCTTGTGGTTTGTTTGTTGTCTGACTCCATTACGACTCTGTCATAATTCATGTCACAGTAGTGCTTTAAGCAAATGGATTTCAGACCTTCAGGGGTACCAAATTAAGTCTAGATTGGTATTTACTATTTAGAAGGATTTAGAGAACCAGAGGTCTTAAGTGTTGTCAATTGATGTATGTCTATTTCCAAATGTACGCTGCTGAAGGCTACTGTTATGGAGCTATTTGTGGATATTGTTAACTTCATTGTAGATTTTGTAGCCACCTTGAGGCCCATGTTACTTTAAGTCTTTAACAATCACATATCCTGTACATGATATATAGCTTGGCTGTAAATGTTTTCATTTGTAATACTAGAATCACCCCTTTTCGGTGCATGTTTGTTTATTCTACTGCAGAAATAGATGACATATATATATATATTTTGTTAACTGTGATATATATTTGTTAACTGTGAATTTTAATTTTGGGGTTGTATTTTTGTTTCTTATGGATCAACCATCATATGCCTTCATCTTATTTCTTTCTTTTAAAAATTCAGGTACTTGATGCAACAAGTGATGAACCTTGGGGCCCTCATGGAACTGCTCTTTCAGAGCTATCGCATGCCACCAAGAAGTTGTAAGTTATAATATGTTGTTTAATTTGTGTTTTCCCATGTATTTGATGCTGAAATGACACTATTAAACTTTGTAGCGCTGAGTGTCAGATGGTAATGAATGTCCTCTGGACTAGGCTGTCTGAGCGAGGATCAAAATGGCGTCATGTGTATAAGGTTATTTAGCTCTTGACCATTTTGTATTCTTTGTCAAGTACTGGGGATTTGTACTATCAGTTTTACATTGGTCAGTGTGCCAATACCAATTGCCAAAGGGAACACAAACCTTGGTATATGTATGATTTGTATCGACAATGCTACTAAGATAAATTATTATTAATGTGCAGTCTTTGACAATTATTGAGTACTTGATAGCCAATGGCTCTGAGCGGGCAGTTGATGACATTCTCGATCACTATTCAAAAATCTCGGTATGTCTTGTTTGTGCTTTTGTTTCTAATATCTTTCTTTTTTGAGGTATATGCCTTTGAACACTTTTCTTCTGCTGTATTTGTTAAGGTTCTTTCAAGTTTTGAGTATGTCGAACCTAATGGAAAAGATGCTGGAATAAATGTGAGGAAGAAAGTTGAAACTATAGTGGGAATCATAAATGACAAGGAAAAAATAAAGACTGTGAGGGAGAAAGCTGCCAGTAACCGTGACAAGTGAGTTATAATCTTTTGTGTCTGTGTATTCATCTTGTACAACTTTAATTATTAACATGTTTTGCTGTGGGTGAAGGTATGTTGGACTGTCTTCTACAGGGATAACATATAAGTCAAGCTCAGCTTCACTTGGTAGCAGCTATAGCTCTAGTGAACGTTATGGAAGTTTTAGTGGCACAAGGGAAGCTGATTCATTCAGTGACAGTTACAGGGACAAAGAACCTGTTAAAACCTCTGCAAGTTATACTGGTGGCCAGAAATCTGCCAAGATAAGAAATGATGTGAATAGAAGGTACTTCAAGACTCCTTAGCATTTCCATGCATATAGTCATATAGTAGCAGCTGCTGGTTTTAAAGTTTAGCCTATCATTTTAGACTAAAATTGGTTAACCAGTAAGATGGGTGCATTACATCATGTTTATGAAATAAAATAAGGTTCTATGGAAATACAATTTATATCGTAGTTTTCACTAAAAAATTATGTGGAAATACAATTCATCATTGTAAATTTACATAGTATTTTTCACTATTTGAGACCCTTGTTGCTGAACCCTTACTGTGGATCATGGTAAATGAATAGATAACATTTCTTGATGCCTACCTTAGTGCTTACTTTGTATTGCTCTACCTGTCCTCCATCATCTGATGTTGTATCTGTTTGAAACAAGGAATGAGGATTCTTATTCACCCAGCTCCTTGAAACCCCCTTCTAATACAAACAGTAACGATGACGACTTTGATGATTTTGATCCTCGTGGATCTTCTTCAAATGGTAATTTTTTTTATGATTTATCCATTTTGTGCTTATGCTACTTCGTTACCAGGAAATCTGTTTTTAACTGTAGCACCGAATGCATGATCCAGTCAATTTGACAATCACTATCTCAATTTCATGCACATTTTGCAAATGGTGCACTTTTATTATTGCTTCTGCCCAATCATAAATAGAAGGTCATCAGGTGAATGACCTCTCACCGGAAACCTTATTTTCCCTTATTGTGAAAAGTAGCAGTATTGTATGACACATCTTCCAACCATCAGGATAATACCATTATATCCATACTTTATTTATCAATTCTTTCTATCTTTGTCTACAGGCGCAGCTAATACAAAGACCAGTGGAGTGGATCTTTTTTCCCCAAATTTATTGGATGATTTCATCGATGTGCCTGTAGCAGCAACTCCTGAAACAAACAACTCTGCACATTCGGACCCTCAAGTTGATCTGTTTGCTGATGCTGATTTCCAATCAGCAGCCCCAAGTACAGAAACAGCTGCACATTTGGATGTTCAGGTTTGGCTATCCATATTAAAACTACTGGTTGTATATGATTAGCATTATAGCCTGTTCTGAAGTGTTTATTGGATCAGATGAATGGATGATCTCATCATCTCATTCTTTGACCAATTAGTTTTGAGGGTTCAAACAAACGAATTAAATGCTAAAAAGTTGATAAGAGGCTTTAGAACAATATTTTCAACCATGTTCATATAGAAAGTTTTTGGAGAAATTGCACAATCTAGGAGATTGAAATGTGTGTCACATCGTAATGTGGGCCGATAATCCGCTGAAACGCACATTTGAACAGGCTTATGCCTTTCTATGACTGAGTGGACTACTGAGCAGCGCGAATGGATGGAAAGAAAAATGTTCCTTTGATCTAGTCTTCCATTTTGGAATATGAAATGTGTTGAAAGAAGCAGTGTTTTTGTACTTTTGATTTCTGAAACTTATTTGGTTGTGCTTAATTATTCATAGAAATCATGTAGTTCTTCAATCCATTGATCATGACAAATGTGTTTATCAAAATGATACTGCAGAGCAATGTAAACCTTCTTGCGAAACAGCCAGCCTTCACTGTGGCCTTTCCGCCACAGACAAGGTTTATTCCACCACCAAGTTCTGGGGCATCTTCTGAAGCAAATACTACCACATCTAATAACGCAGTCCCTGAGTCTTTTGATCCTTTTGGTGCTATTCCTATAAACAGTTTTGATGGATCGGACCCATTTGGTGCCTTCAACTCTAATGTTGGATCATCTAGTGTACCTCCCACTCACAGTTCTATTGGAAATATCAGCACATCGAATCAGAACCTTCAAGCATCATCTGACTTTGGTGGCTTTGTATCAAGCACTGTACAAGCAGAAGTTAAGGATCCTTTCGATCTTTCAAGTAGCAATCTCGGCAAAATACCTTTGGCAGCTCCCAAGACTGATGCATCCAATTTTGGTGCCTTTGTATCGAACACTGAGGAAGCAGCTATGGACCCTTTTGATCTTTCTTCAAGTACCAATTCTGGAAGGACAAACCAAACTTCTTTGGCAGCTCCCAAGTCAGATACCAAGAAAGAAAATTTTCAGGTCAAGTCTGGCATATGGGCTGACTCTTTGAGCCGTGGATTGATTGATCTGAACATAACTGGACGTAAGTTCCTCCTTGCCCTTTTTGACAATGTATCTGCTTGCCATAACTATCTCGATGGCAGAATTATCAATGACTCATTGTCATCGCAAATTGCAGCGAAGAAGGTGAACCTAGCTAACGTTGGAATTGTTGGTGGCCTCGGTGATGGGTCTGATGAGAAAGCTCCGCCTTCACGGACCATGGGTGCAGCAGGTTCAGGCCTAGGAATGTCGGGGATTCCTTCGTCTGCACAAAGCAGTGGCATCGAGAGCTTGGCAAACTATAACAAGTATCAGTTTGGCTTTAAATGAGGTTTCTAGTATATGTCGTATCTTGTCGTCCTGCGTCGTTTTGTGCTAATTGATTCTATTGCTCCCTCCCGCCCACACTATTTTTGGTGCTTTTATTCCTTTACAGTCGCCTCAACCAAGGATTGTGATCTTGGTCCGTCTTGTCACGCTTGTATTGGATTTGCGGATAAGCGACTCCTGTGTCACACCCTGATTCAATTCAATGGTGCGGTTATTACGCAATTGTGTAAATCCCATGGCTTGCTTCTGATGCGTCAGTGCATGTTTGAGAATTGAGATTCTGAGTGCCAACCTGACCTGTAACTTTCAGGTTTCAGTTGTGCACGAGGCAAGCCAAAATAGGTCGTTCGCAGGAGCCTTCCCTGTGGACGACCCAGTGTTTGTGTGGCATCTGGCCAGCCAATAATGTATTGCTGTGAAAGACAATACAGACAGTCTCCGCGTTCATCTTATAAACTCTAGAAGCTTGGACTGAAACACAGAAATTTGATTAGAATTTCTCAACAAAGGCATGTTTTAGTTTCTAGCAGTTGCAGCTACTTTTTTAGAATCTAAAACTAAAACGAACGATCTAAATTCTAAACCCAGATTATAAGAATCAGTAGCTATATAATTTAAAAATAAATTAGAATTCAAAAGTTGAGAAACGCGAGCTTCTTTAGTTCTCACCATATACTTATACTAGCAAGCTAATACTATCAACTAGCTGCTAAAAATCTCTAGCTAAAACAGAAAATTTATATACATAAGAATTGGGAAAGAACTGCTGTGCTCAATGGGTAACATACTCCTTGCACTCCAGCTGAAAATCAAGTGTCAGATTCCATTAGCATCAGAGCTAAGCTGAGATCAGTTGATTGGTGGAGTATTTGGCACTCCGCACTGTAGAAACTAGAAAAGAAAAGAGTACCTGTGTGAACAGTGATCATCCTTCCTCCACGGGAGAGAAGGATCCCTGAGCCGAAGCTCTACGAAACAGGCCTAAATGAGCAGAGGAAGATTAGGGATGGGACTAGCGAGGGCGGCCAGTTGCCAGTCGTGGACTCGCAGCTCGCAGCAAGTCGGGACTCGGGAAGCAAAGCTGGCGCGAATATTCCGGCGACTCAACGCCAAAATCTTCCCCGTCTCTCTCGCCACCCTCGGGCCCCACCGCCAACCTCTCCGCCCTGCCACCTGGTGCCGGAATATTCCTTGCGCCCGAACTGTTTGCGACTTTGCGCTTCTTGCAATTGTAATGCATACCACGGTAGTGACGGTACTGCATCTAGCCTAGTCGTATAGACAAAGTAGTAAACATCTGTACACAATTTGAGGTGCTCGTGCCAATTGGGTATATATGTGCGAATAAAATCGTGTACGTGCCGGCGCCGCCGTGTTTGCGCGAGCGGCGCGGCCCAGGTGGCTCGTCGCGGTTGGCGCCGCGGCGTAGCCGAGATGTTCGCCGGTTGGTTGGAGGTTTTTGTTTCTTGCGCCATTGCGTCGCGTTGCGCTTTGCACCCCAGTTCAAGCCTCCCCTAGATTCCGCGCACACATGATGCTTTCCTTCCTCCGCGCCACCGTCTCCGCTGTCCGTTTCCCCCATCTCGTCCTCTTGTCCTCGCGCGCGCGTCGAGTTGTGCTTCCACTTCCATCTGTTTTTCTCTCTGCGCCAGCAAACTGGCTGTATATTGACACCCCCATCACCGCGAGTTTCTCCGTCTTGCTCGATCTTTGACCAGCCATCAGTGCGGAGGAATCGCGTGTTCGAGTTTGGGTTCGCCGGCGTTGGAGATATGTTCGAGGGGATGGAGGAGGGGTGCTACGGCGGCGTCGGGGTAGCGGTCGCGGGGGCGGCGGCGTCAACACGGCGGGACATGAAGCCGCGGCTGCGGTGGACGCCGGACCTCCACGAGCGCTTCGTCGACGCCGTCACCAAGCTCGGCGGCCCGGACAGTGAGTCTCCTGTCCGTTTCCTGCTCAAATTTCTCCTTATCAAGGCAGAGGGCGCTGTTCGTGTTTGAACAGCCGTAACTATGCAGAGCTGCGCGGTTAATTTTGGGAATGCAAATTGGCTTTCAAATGATTTCTATTGGCATGGACAGAGAACAGTAGAACACTAGCTTGCATAAAACTAGTAGCAAGCATTTCTTTTTTTTTCGCCGGACCGATAAAATACCAGTCAAATTTTATTAAGATTATGAGAAGAATACAAAAGTTGACCAATAAACATGGTTGTTGAGCTACAAACCGAACCCAACAGAAGAAAAAAATATGCTACCACATCAAACTAACTAGATAAAAAAACCAACAAGACTATAAAAAAATATCAGGTTACTTCACAAAAAGATACACCTACTAGACCCGTTGCTCTCCATGCCCACCACTCCTCCAAGATAGACCAAGAGACATCCACTAGTGTGTGACTAACACCATCAAAGATACGGGCATTACGTTCCTTCCACACCATCCAAGAAATAAGAATGAAGATTGCATTGCAAGCTCGACGATCCATTTTTGGCATTTTCTTATGATAGTCATACCAGCAGTTTGCTAGATTCACTGAGTTCCTTGGTTTAACCATAATGTGTAAGCGATGAGAAACCAAATCCCAAACTTGACAGGTGAATGAGCAAGAAAGGAATAGATGATGGCATGTCTCTGGTAATACTGTGCAGAGGGGACATATTGTATTATTGGGTCATCCTCTCTTCGCAAGGTTGTCGGCGGTAAGGCAGCTTCCGCAGAGGGCCAAAAACATGAAGAATTTACATTTACCTAGAACTCTTGATTTCTATAATAATTTGGCGCAGAGAGATTGTGTGCTGTCAAAAAGAACATTGCATAAACCAAAACAGATGAGTAGGTACCTTCTGAATTGAATTTTCATGTGATTGAGTCAGAGGTATCTTGCTCTAGTTGAACATGAGACATCATGTGGGAAGGATAGATAGTATGCTCACTTCATCTGTCTTACTAAAATGATCATGCATATCCAGTCTGATATTGCTTCCTTTATCATAGAATAATAAGTTGTTTCCATTCTGACCGTGCTTCCTGGAACAGAAGCAACGCCCAAGTCGGTGCTCAGATTAATGGGCATGAAAGGCCTCACTCTGTACCATCTAAAAAGCCACCTCCAGGTTTGAAGTTTGAAATCACTTCCATTCCTGCGATATAAAAACTGTATATATTTGTTCCATCCATTTTCGCTCCATCATATTAACACAATGCAACTTGTCTTATGTGATTAGAAATATAGACTGGGAAAGCAAGACAAGAAATCAGCAGGGCTGGAACTAGCAGACTGTGGTGGTATGCACTTTGAAATATTACAGCCAAGACGATGCTGAAAAGGATCAGACAAGCTAAGATTTCTCAATATTTTCCTCTCTTTTGTCAGGATTTACATCGCAAGACAACACTTTTTCTCTCGGAGAGCCTACAAGGGATCCTGCTGGAAGAAACAATACCGGGTAACTAGCAATCACCTTGTCCTGTCTTCCTGGACCTAGCTACACAATTGTAGATTTGTAACCAGTTCAGTTAGAAGATGCCATCCCAGTGTACTTTGTTAAGTACAGTGTCAGACATCTGAAAATGTAGAAGATAACAAGTTATTGGATTGTTGTCTACTTTGCGATGCTTTTGACTGATTGCTGTTGCTTGCTCTGCCCAACTCCTATCCTCACATCATGTGTAGTTTGGGTCGTTTTTACTTCAGTTGAGGTTTTATGAGTATATGATATAACTAACCGTGTCTTAAACATCTTTCTGTGAATCAGAGAAATGGCTCATGCAGATGCACTCAGATATCAAATTGAAGCCCAAAGAAAACTGCATGAACAACTTGAGGTTAGACAGCTTTTGTATAAACGCATGAGCTTCTATACGCCAACACTTTCTCCCATGATCACTAAAAGTTCTTGTCTACAATAAGGTTCAAAAGAAGCTACAGATGCGAATTGAAGCACAAGGGAGGTACTTGAAGGAAATACTAGATAAAGCTCAGAAAAACATTTCCCTTTATGCAAATGTGTCCGCTAACCTCGGATCAACCAGATCACAGCTTACGGACATTAACCTAGCTGTTTCAGGTTTCATGAACAATGCAACACAAGTGTTATACGGGGAGAACAATGAACTGGTAAAAGATATATCTGATGACAACTTAGAAGTTAATAATTTAGGCTTTCAGCTCTACCATGTAGGAAGTAAGGAGGGTAAGGATGTCAAATGCACTCCAAAAATTGACGACCTGCTTCTACTAGACTTGAATATTAGAGGATATGAACTCTCTTCGAGAGGGATGCAAGGGTATGAGTTAGATCTGAAGATCAACCAGCAAATAAGATAAAGAGTTGTTTCATCAACCTAACAGTTTTGGCAAGTTGACTGTCCTCTATTAGTTATTTTTTTCCATGTGGCAGTGCCGAGCACGCTTGCTTAGAAGTTTGTTTTACTGTCTGCTAATGTTAAATTTGCTGAAAGGAACTTCTGAATAAATAAGGTCTTGTTTAGCTATATGAAACCTACATAATTGTATATATGTGGAATGCAGAGTGGAGAATCTGAGATGTGTATATTCTATCCTAAGTTGTGTCATGGGTGTTGGGCTAGGGTTTTGGGCCAGAGCCTAGCCCAGCCGTGGGTACTGAAGCATGAACAATACTCGCCTGGTATTGTAGCACGAATCAGGGATACACATTATATTTAATAATATTATATTTAGGGATTAGATCTTCAAGAGTCATAAGTTGTATTTTCTTAAGAATAGTTAGGATGTTATTTAGATGTATTATAAATATGTCTCTAGGCAGGAAGAAATAAAGCATCGAAGATTAGATTAAAATAGGTCGGATTAGATCCCTACCTCTCCGGCGCGGAGGCTACCGCACCGACGAGGTTAGGGGCCAAGTCCAACTGTGACTTCGGTCCAGATCTTTAGGAAATAATTCCGCACGTGATAATTTGGTATCAGATTGCTTGGGTTCTTCTCCATTCATGGCGTCATCATCTTCTACACCAGACGACATCGTCAAGGCTTTGGCTTTGCTGTCTGCTCAGGTGGAGTCCCTCTCTCGGCGATTTTCAATGCTAGAGTCCTTGCCTAAACTCCTGGACGGTCTGTCAAATAAGGTACACACGCTGCAAGCCTCCAAGTATGAGTACAGCCAAGAGATTCGCGCTTTGAACCTCACTGTTCAAAGCGTTGAACGGTCCCAACAGGCCTCTCGGGACGCTCCACACACTCATCCCAAGGTGCAGGATGCCAATGTGCTCCCTGGATGTGCCGACTCTGGTTCCCACAGATCAGCTCCGCCATATCAGGACAACGATGAGGGAAACCAATCCGACGATGCAGGATTCCATCAACAAGTGAGCCAGGCTGATGAGCGTGCCCCCACCACCATCTTTGATGAGTTGAGGGTGACAGATGGCAAGAAGTTAGCAAGTCCAACCACACCACCTCAGCCATCACCACCAAAGGTTTTCGTGCGATGTCATAAATCATCACCCCTATGGCCACAATTTTAACCCACGCAGGCAACAAACGTCCGGGTGAAGCAAAGCCTAAATCGGTGTTTGGGCTAATCAGTTGGGTCACAATTGGAGGCATCAAGATCTTTCACTACAAACTTTGGTAACCTTCTGTTGACACCAGAATTTGGTACAGTCGGATCCGGCGAGGCAACGACCACCGATGGATAAGCGCCGATGCGACAGGAAAGCCCCGACGATGTGACGAGGCGTTCGTTGAGCAATACACGTATATCAAGTCCCGATTATATAATTTTGTCCTATGATAGAAAATAGATAAGATTTTCTCGTAGTTATCCATAGCAGGGAAATCCTGAAATTTGTTATAATTCGGGTAGGACTATTAAACCCACGGCTATAAATAGTTGTGCCTAGGGTCATTGTAAACCATCCTAGGAACAATCTATTCAGTTTCTATTTGGCGCAACGCCACCTTTTAGGAGTAGAGGTAATATAGTTTTTCTCGGTGATTTCCTGTCTCGGGTTGGGCTGCATCGATTTAGTTCGATCAACAGCAAGAAACAAGTCTCGTCTAATGATTTCCTATCTCGGGTTGGGCTGCATTGGTTTCGTTCGATCTCCAGCAAGAAACAAGTTTTGTCATATGGCAGATGTATTTGTTCAGCCAAGACTTTCTCGGTTCAGTCTGATATTTTGGTTGAGTTCTTGTATCTGCTAGTTATCCCGATGTATTGGCTGTATCTAAGGCCGCATTGCTCTAATCTCTTAGTTAGATCCGATATGTCAATCACGTGTGTGCTAGATCTATTGGTGAGATAGACTCTCCTTGTTGCCTTCGACCTCGTACTGTCTCGGTTCAGTCCAATCTACTAGGTTGTTGTTATTAAGATTGATTCTATCAAGTCGGTGGGTTTAGTTCATCGTTTTATCGGAGTTCTAGTCGATGAGGTATCATGGTTCCGAGAGTTTCATCGTTATCCCAAACGATTGAGTCATCCCAAATTCCTAGCGTGCATCGACTGCTGGCAAAAGTTGATATCGGCTTATCGGCCGATTGGCTCGATAAAATATTATATCTCCTTGTTTTACTATGCTATGGATGCTTGTTTAAAGATCAACCGATACGTTATTTCTCGCACTCATGTGTATCGGATGTGCAGCCGATAATGTGTTATCGGCCAACGCTATCATCGGCCCATCAACCAATACGTTCAAGACAACCAATATTTCTGAATCTTATTAGTTGCAGCATCAAATTAATTGGCACGCTTATGAACTTCAAGATTTAGGACCTGCACTGAAGTTAAGCAGACTCTCCTAGGCCTTTGAGTATGAAGGTGTAAAGACCCCCGTGTGATTTTTACGTCAACACATTCTCAAGGAAATATCTAGGATCCAGACTTGGCTTGGAGCTGTCCTTTCTCTACAAGGTATGGGATGGGGTCCTCCTCGAGCTAAGATTTAATTTTTTTTAGTTTAGAATAATTTAATAAGCCGAGATGTAAAATGCTTGAGTCTTATTTATGTTAGGTATCGAGTTAATATTAATGTCGTCCTACAGCTCGAGGACAAGCTGTTCAAAAAAGGAGTGTAGTGTCATGGGTGTTGGGCTAGGGTTTTGGGCCAAGGCCTAGCCTAGTCGTGGGAACAGTACCCGCACAGGTACTATAGCGCAAACAGTATCCGCCCGGTACTGTTGTACGAATTAGGGATACATGTTATATTTAGGAATATTATCTTTAGAGATTAGATTTCAAGAGTGTTAAGTTGTATTTCCTTAATAATAGCTAGGAGGTTATTTGGATGTATTATAAATATGCTCTTAGACAGGAAGAAACAAAGCACAGAAGATTAGATTAAAACAGGTCAGATTGGATCTCTACCTCGTCGCGGGTCCAGATCTTTAGAAAATAATTCTGCACGTGATAATTGTGCTATAAATTGATGTTATAGGTACATTGATATCTTTGGCAAATCCCTAGCATCTCGCGTCTAACTTGACCAGAACTGTATTCAGCTTTGCA
>KE372784.1:29699-45138 GCA_000418225.1 Zizania latifolia | reverse complement strand
TTGGGCCTCGCGTCACATGGCCGTGTAGAGATCCCCACGTTTCCACGTAGTAAACTACTCCAAACTTTACCGATGTGATGCTTAGTGTAGCATGGCCGCATGTACACGATAAACAGCCCACAAAGTAGAATTAGCCCAATAAACGTGGGTCAGATAGGCTTTTCCCCATGTCATTACGCCAAATTTCAGAGCTCAGTTAAGGAATTTTTTCAAAAATAATATTTTTTGCGAAATTATAATTCCGATATGACTTTTCAAAAAATAGCAAAACTGGTCCATGTCGTCTGATGAACAGTCCCGTCGATGTTTCAACTGTAAATAAGGGTCTCGTCGACGTTTCAACTGTCGATAGGATCTCTGTGATATAGTTGAAGTGTAGATAGGGGTATAGTTTTGCTATTTTCTAAAACTGCATCCCATAATTATAATTTTGCCAAAAAGTATAATTTTAAAAAAATCTCAGCTAAGGTCAACTTAGGACTGATGCATGCAGGCCGCAGCACCATCCGAGCAAGAAATTTGAGCAAGCTTACCGATGAATTGAACCAACGAATGTGACAAGACGTGAGTTACAATGGAAATTAAACAACATCCAAGTGAGCACACATCGCCGCGTTTATATATATGTCTACACAACGAGGGGCACAGCAACAAGATAAATAGATACTCGAGCAAAAAGCTCCACATTTGGAGAAATCCCCCATCAACATCTCTCTCTATCCATTCCCTCCCAACTTTCAAACTCGTTTTTTTACCTTGTAACAAGCACTAGCGATCAACAACTAACAGTATTATCACCGCCCTAATCTATCTCCCGCACGTTAGCTTATCCTGTCGTCCCAATCGATCCATCCATCCATCCATCCATTCTTCTCTTGATCATCTGCTCGATGTCTTGTCACAGATACTGCGCTTGTATTCTGTCTCTGTTCTGCTCCCACCACACCTTCGCTCTGTCCTCGCCGAACCTCTCCCGGCTGCAAAACGACAGAATTAAAGCATGGATCAAACGGAAGGTAAATCAAGATTCAAGAAAGCTTGGCATGGTGTCATGCATGGCGAGGAAAAGGAGATGTTTTGGCAATCGATGAGTGATCAAGTGGCACTGTGGCATATACCTGAATCGGATGCGGCGGAGCTCGCGGGTGCCGTCGCCGAGCTCGCGGATGGTGAGGCAGACGCCCGGCTGGTCCTGCTCGATCCACTCGGTTGCCTCCATGTCGCTCGCGTTGCTGATGGACACGGAGGCCTCGTCGCGGGACGAGGTCGTCCCCCGCGACGGGTCGTACGACGACGGGCCGCCCGCCGCGGAGTTCAGCATGTTGAAGTGGTGCGCCCATACGTGGTCGGATGGGTCGGGCACGGCCGCCGATGGGTAGCACGCCGCCCTGGTTGAAGTCGCGGCCGCGTAGTTAGACGACGCCGAAGCCCCCGCCGCCGACGACCCTGCGGCCATCGCCTTGCACGACATGCTCCTGCCGATCGCCTCTTTCGCCAGCGACGACGATGTCGCCGGCGTCACGACCGGGCTCTCCCTGGTCGAGCCGCCCCTGGAGCAGAACGACGAATCTCTCTGCGATGCAAACCCCAGAAATTTGCAGTGAGTTCACGATAAATATACAGATGCCATCAATTAACACGCCGCCTATGATGAATTCGAAGTTGTGAAGGATGAAATCTGTGCAAGTGTATTAGTACTGACCAAAACAGAGTCGTCGACGGACGACGTCGGAGTGGAGATGCCCTGCTGCCGGCCGCTGAACGTCTGAACGTTGTACAGCTCGACGATGCGGTCGTAGTTCTCGCCCCACCAGCGCTGCGCCTCCCACTTGTTAAAAATCTCTCGGCTACACACCAACACGTACGTAAGTACGTGAGAGTTAGCAAGTCATGCAAACACACAGAATATATATATGTGATCTGTATCTAAACCTGAATCGGATGCGCTTGAGGTCGTTGCCGCCGCCGGCGAGGGTGACGAAGGTGATCTGGACTCCGGGCTCCACCTGCGCCGTCCACTCTTTGGGCACGGCGTCCTCCGCGACGTGGAACTCGTCGCCGGAGGGCTCCTCCTCGATGCTCGGAACCCAGGTGGTGCCGCCGGGGCTCCTGCCTGCAGCATCCTGCTGCCAGCCGCGGTTGCCCATGCCCCTGGTCATGTCCCATGTCGTCGACGACGACGACGACGCGACTCGCACGGGCGGGGCCTCAGCTGCGGCCGCCCTCGCGGACGTGTAGGCCTCGCCGCCCGGCCTGGTCGTCGTCACGAAGGCAGAGTCGTCGATGAAGCCCGGGTAGGGACGGCGGTAGCTCCTGCTCCTGAACGAAGGGCTACCGGCCGCCGCCTTGTACTGCTTGTTGGAGCCGGAGAACTTGAGCACCATGTCCTTGAGCTGAAGACAGCACATTGCATCGTAGGAGCCTAGTTAGCCACCACTACTAACTCACTTGCTGTCACAACTCAAAAGTGTCATGTGCATCAGCTCTCACTTGAATTACTGGCATAAGTAGCTATCACATCATGTAATATCTGGGACACATTTACATGTGTCAATTCTTGGTTAACTTGCATCAAAAGCAAATGGTTTTAAATCCTGAATGAACCATGTACCATATCAACATCCATGAACATGTACTTTGAGTAGGAGGTACGGGAATAAGGATGCCTGCTGACCAATGACCTCATATGACCAAAGTTTAATTTAATAAATCAAAGAGGCTAGCTAAACCTTAAAAAACAACTAAAATCCAAACACAAAATAAGGACCACTCTAACTAGCCCGTGACACTGCAGGACACGGCAGGGAAATCTTTAGCCCTTTTGTCTGAATCAAGGAACCATGTCATGCAGGCATGCATGCCGTGCATGCATCTACCGCAGCCTAGCTCAAAGCAACATAGTAACCGGTGCGGGCGATAATGACAGGTCGATCGCTCACAAAGACAGGCGCGGCCGCTCTCTGCGTGCATGCATATGATGCGTTGCGTGCGCGCTTAAAAAGACACGACGGCCAATCAATCATCAGCTAAGATTATGGCAGTTAGGGCTTAAACATTTTAATGATATTTAAATTCTATTACAAAGATTTTGATAAAAGTTAAGTAATTCAGCCTTATTAGACTTAGAGCAACTCAATAGAGGACATATAATTAGTTCCCTATATTCTTGTATAAGGAATCATCTTAATTCTAACATTTCGTAAAATTCAATCGATCCACAACAATATCCCTATAATATAAATTTCTATAGTTTAAAGAAGTTTCTATTTTTAAGAGAACGGAGAGATAATTTAGGAGATCGTTTAGGACAAGAAATTATTTAGAAAATACCGTTACAGCGTGATTTTTTTTAAAATATCTAAATTTAATTTAAAAAACTAAATAAAAGTACTGTTGTAGATGCTCTCAAGTACTTCTCCGCCTTTGCTACCTGAGGCATGCCTTTCCACAGGGTAGGAGAAAAAACATCCATCAGGCAGGCAAGTAGGCACATCGTATCTACGTTATGGGCATCTCTTTAGGGCAAAGAGAATGGAGTGGGAAAAGAGGGGGAATGTGTGTTCATGGGAACAAGATCGAGCCACATTGTGGCTGGCAAAGTGGCAAACTGTCCAAAGTTAGGGGTGGTGTGGCCACTGGCCAACCGGCTGCATCGAAGCAAAGAGAGATTAAAGTGGTCTATCTAGCTTCTTTCTCCCACCACATCTACTCATCCTCCCTAGCTTGACCAGCTTTGTCGAGGAATGTCGCGAGAGTTTCATCGATGCGTAGAGTGTTAAAGGGGGCGCGCGATTGAACCGCCACTGTCATTCACGTCGTACTTTTGGGCGTGGCTCAACATCAACATTTCCTAGCTGCTGTAGCCAACAGTCATATCACTGTTGTAAAGTCAGAGAAAACACAAAGTGTTAGACTACCATCTACTAGTACTTTGCTCATTGATTTCCACCAGCTCAATGTACCAAGCTAACTCATGCATCTGCATGCTTAAAAGTACATTGAGCATGAGTAGATGAGTAGTGCGTAGACATCCAGGAAATGACGCCGACGCTTAATTTGCTCGTCTCTATCAGTGTTCAACTACCACGGCATTGGCACCTTGCCAACTAGAGCGGCTCTGTGACCGTGGCCTAACCAACTGGACAAGGGAATTCAATTCAGTTTGCAACACAGCTCATACGTCCCAGATCGGCCTTTGCCTGGGCAATTCCCAGGCATTGCCGCTAACTGGACTACTTTTTTTGAGATGGGTAACCCGTAAGCAGGGTACTAGTGGCACTACTGTGCAGTGAGCCAGTGACCAGTAAGTAGCTCGTGTCAGGGCCTACTCAGGGGACGCGTCTATTAACTGCTGTTGCTCTCTCTATCTCTATCTCTCTCTTCACAGATACAGAGACAAAGACAGAGCTAGCATGTATGTACAGGTAGCAATGCAGCAGGTGTAAATTCGATCCAGGAGTAGCACGTACGAGAGAAGAAGAACAAGAGGCAGACGGGTGGGGTACCTGTGAGGTGAGAGACTTGACAGCATCTTTGCTGTGATGAGGCGTGGCCGCCGCGCCGCGGGAGCCGTCCTCCCCGCCTTCCTTGGAGGAGCAGGCGATGCATGCCAGCATCTTCGATCTCCGGCTCTCTCCCTCTCCTCGATCTCCTGATCACCCTGTGGATCGCGCTGCAAACCGTGCATGAACGTTAGATGCGTATATACATCTCAGAAGAGAACATCAACGGAACGGAAGATCGCGCGTTCGATCGATCAGCCATTCTGTCATATGCAGATACTGTGACACTACATCTAGCCCAGAGCTACGGTTTGCATGCATGCATGCGTTAGAATGTGTATCCGACCTTGCCATTCGCGTGTCAAGAGAGCATAGTACATCTGTACATGTACAGTGCACCTTTTGCACGAGAAAATGAATGCAAGATTTCGTGTATATCTACAGACGTACGTACGACCGAATAAATACAGGCAAGATGCATGAACAGTGACACTACCGCTCACTCTACCCTCTAGCTACAAGTGTACAGCGTACTATAACGTAGAGTGGTTTCCATGCCGGTGTATGACGCGATTCTAGTACCACGGCATTTCAACCAGACGTGCCCAGGATGAACATTTGCAACTGCTCAAAGCCTCAAACACAATGTAGCTTAGGCACAGCACCACACAGTACGTGCCCGGTGACAACTCACAGAGTCACAGTCAGTGGCGGACTTCGGCTCGATATCTCACCAGTCACCGCACGTGTGTGCATCCGTGAATGCATGCGTCGACCAGCTTCGATTTGTCCCGTTGATCGAGCATGCGCGTGTACGCGAGCTCACTAGCTAGGGACTAGAGCTTCGATCTCACCGGCGCCTGAACGGGGCAGCAACCTAGCTGATCTGGTGCAGAGACAAAACAGTATAGCGCTAGTACTGTAACCAAGCAAGCAAGACCCATGCCAATGGCAGCATCACAGCTGCATGCCTGGCCTGCATGCCCAGGCTAGCTGCTGTAATAACACAGTGGAAACGCTACGCTACTCGGACAAAGCAGATACCAGATGGATCGATGGACACGCAGAGCTGCAGGGCACAGCGATTTCTTAACAACCCACATGCCACGTGACACACGCACAGGCAGCTACTACTCCCAGACAGATGCACATCGCGGCAGGGAAGCTTCTGATAAGCTGATGTTTTCTTTATCCACATGGCAAATTTTACGAAACCACCAGCAGCGTGTGTGCTTGCTGTTGCTAGCTCCGCCCGTTTGTGATGTGCACGGCGTGCGCGCGACGTCGCAGCAAGTGAGCGAGCGCGGCGCGACGTCCCACGCGAGGGCAGCGGCGTATGGGGAAGACTAACGACACCAGCAGCACCAGCAGCGCGGCGAACGAGGCAGGGGAGCCGCTCAGATCAGATGTATCAGCTACAGCCTATGCGAACTGGGTCCCGCGCCTCCCCGAGATCAACGTACTGCCTGGACTTTAATTTTTTTTACTGCCCCCATCACTGCAAGAAAAAAAAGCTGGGCCGCAGCTAAAGCGAACCAGCTATCGACTGGCTGCGCTGTGGAGCCCGCTTGGGTTTTTCACTGTTTATCTTTTGCGCTTTCTGATAAAACATGACGTGATAACCTTAAACACGTTTATCAGTGTGTGTAGGGTGTGTGTGTGTTTTTCTTTTGTCGGGTGGTAATTAATGCTGCAGATAGAGAACAGAAATGAGATGCACAGTGAGTGATGAGACGATGCTTACATGTAAACTGACGGCCACAAGATAGCAACGCTCGTTTGCCTGCCGTGTAAACAGTGTGCGCGCCCAAACCACCGGCGATACGCGCTGACCGGTTGCTCCAACTCGCCTTCTTCTTCCTCCTCCTCTCTCCGGCGCCTGAAACGATCCGGAAAAAGATGTGGCGAAGTAAAGATGGATACCTGTGACATGAACGGAGAAGAGAGAGCGGGATGCAAGGAGCAAGCAATCGGGTTTGACCTGCGATGAACAGCACGGGAAACGCATGCAGGAAGAGAAAAGAAAAGGAGAGAAAAATACAAAGTGCAACAGAAAGGCATAAGACGAAGCATCGCGGAAAAACACCAGAGACAAGCGACAACGTACGAGACGTCGTCGCGTGTCCGTAGTCAGCGTCACACAGCTACCTTCTCGTCCACGTCGCCGGCGAGCCGCAGCCGGCCTCGCCTTCTGTTTACGGACGGACGTACGACGCCTTCGGAATCCAACAAAAGGCTTCCGTTGTCGGAACCAACCACGGATCGAGCGGCCTCGACGACGACGCCAAAACACTCACTCAAACAGCAAGCTGCAAGCTCGCAGAAGCTACGCAGAGAACGATCTGGGGACTCTGTGGGAGATGAGATTCCTCTTCAGAGAAGGCAGGAAGCGAGCGAGCGAGACGACGAGGGGGTGGGGGGTCGCGGCGTGGCGCTAGACCGTTGGATCTATCATCTATGCCCGATACGACGCGCGGCCGCGGCGAGAGAGACGACGACCTCCCGGCCGGTCTCGGCCCCATATATAGTCGGGCGCGGTCCCCGCGAGATCGCGGCCGTCCGACCCAGGGCGTTCTCCCTGGATGGACCGGGGGAGGGTCCACGTCGGCGACACGGTGCGGGCCCCGGCTCTGGCTGTCCCCACCTGGGCCTGCGGGTATTCCACTGTGCCGCAAGCCACGCTCCCGGGCCCGGCCATGTCCACGGCGTACGTGCTACGTGGCTTGCGGGGGCCCATGCGCGCGTGGCGTCATCTGGGCCGTTCGACGCTCTATCGTTGGATGTGGTAATCTTATTTTTGCTTCAGTCTGCTATGAAGCCAGAATATGTACGCAGACCTGTTCTCTTGTTTTGTGCATCGAAATGTACATTTTGACCAAGGGCTAAGTATTTAAAAAACAGTATATATTATACATCATTCGTATAAAATATAAGTTTTGATACGATCGTGAATACAAAACTTTAATAATTAATTTCTTCACAATATATTAGTTCATCAAAAACAATAAAAGTAAGGACAAAACTACTGTCCGGATGTCCGGTATTTTACCAATTATCAAATACTCAGTGAAACATTCGTCTTCAATGGGTGAAACATTCGTCTTTAATAGATAAAACATAGCATAAAATATTCATCTTTAACAGATGAAACATTCGAAATAAAAAGAATAAAAAATATTTGAAATAAAAAAGTAAAATATTTTGCTCTCACGTATAAAACATTAAGTCCTAACTATCGTAAGCATAAAACATTCATCTTCAAAAGTGAATTATTTGGGTTGAATTACTTAAACTGAGCTGATTCGTCGGACTGCACAGGCATCTAAATTACTTAAATTGGGTCAATTCGCTGGACTATGCGGGATAGATTCGTTGGACTATGCGGGATGTAGCGTCTGACACGACAGCTTGCATCGGGCGTCCAACGAAAAGTAATTTCGTAAAAGTAAACATATAACTCTAAATTTACATATTTTTAATTTATTTCACAGTAAAATATTGTGCGGAACAATATATTGACTTTGACTAAATTTTTAGGCTGGTACTAAGCAAGTACAAGCACGGGCACGGATACAAGCTTTGCGCAGCCGACTAGTCCAATCCGTTCGAACCATCGACGCATCTGATGAAAACAGTTAAGATTCCCGCTTAAATGCGAGAGCCTATTCCATCTATCTACCATCCTGTGCCTCCACATTCGTTTCCTCTCAACATTTTTTAAACTGGCATCCGCTGTTCATGGCTTCACGAGGCAAATAAACATATGTTCAGATGCTTCTTTCTTCTCAGCTCCTGTACGGCGGCACAGACCACTGCAATCATGTGTAGTGTAGCTATCTGTGCACACTGCACAGCGGCCAAGCTAGCACACCGGTGACCGGCCGGTGCTTGACCGGACAAAAGAGAGAAGAGATGAAACCACAATTAAAATACAGCAGAAATGGTGTTTCTGGTTCTGGCTATCTGATGCTTTCTTCCATTCAAAGTTCAAACAGGCAACGGGAAAAACAGTGGCTGGCTCGGCGATACATCTGGTGATCGATCCATTGATTTGTGTGGCTCCTGTGATTTTATTCCAGCTTGCGCGATCTGCATGGTTTCTTGAGAAAGCGTGAATACGGAAAGCTAGCTAGGCAGCAAAAGCTAAAGAGGAAAGCGGCAGCGTGATCGAGTGATAGTTTCTTGAGATCGATGGCGAACAAGCTAAAGGGGTTTGCATTACCATGGGATCAAGTCAAGGGAGGTTCTGTAGCAGTAGTATAGCCCTTGTGTGATTGTGTCGCCTGCCTGTGTGAGTTCGCCAAGCGTCGCAACGGAAAGCATGTGGAGTGTGTGATCGATCGCCCAAGTCCCCGGCCCCCAAGGGCCCAAATGCGCAGGTCTCGCAATGGTTTTCTGATCCCAATGAGCATCACATCGCGGCAGGCGAAAGCAGATTCCATCGACGACGACGAGGCCGAGAGCGCAACTCTATCTCTCTCTTTTCTCCATCTGATGCTGTGTTTGCTGTGCGCGCGCGCGAGCCAGACAGCGGCCAGCGCAGCGCACACCAACGCGCCCGCTCCGCGGGGCGCGGTGCGGGCCGGCTGGGCGCGACGCGCGCCCCGGCGTGCGCGCTCGCGGTGGCGTCGCGGTCAAAGTGGCAAATCAGGCACGTCAGTGCCGGTACGGGCGGCGCAGCCTTAGCCTGAGCCGGGCCTGCCCTTTTTTTCTCCCCCCTCGAGTTCTTTCGCGTTTCCTCGATCGCGCGCGCCCTGCGACGACGACGCCGGTTTACGTTCTTCCACGGCGCGCGACTTGACCGGCCTGGATCATGTCGGGCGAGCCTGCAGGCCGCGAGAAGCCGGCCGGCCAGTGTGCCAGATGCGTTATGCGTACGGCGAAGATCCATTAATCGGAGCTAGCGAGGCAGTGATCCACCTGCCCTTCTGCATGCGTGCATGAGCAAGGTCGCAACTTTTGATGGCTTAGGGACTCTACCCGCGCGGCCGGGCTCGTGGGCTATAGCTTAGGCAGCAGCTAGCTCACTGTGCTCGCCACTGTGCCGCGCTCCGTCCCTGTTGGGTTTAGTCCGTCCAAAACACAGCTCAAATAGAGGACCAATTCTCAATTATTATATTAGTCTTTTAGATTAAATAGATTTAGAATTTAAGTTGGACCTCCGGTTAGACCTGCTGGTGGTTAGGCCCGGCTCGACCTAGATGAGCTGACCCGTGGTGTAGCGGGTCAGGTTTCAACAAGTAGTATTAGAGGCAGGTTAAAGACCCACGAAGAATCTCCGAGTGGGCATCATAGGAGATTAGGTTGGATAAAGTGTGCAGGCTCGATATGTGATATGAGAGATTATTGGGTTTAGTCGCACATCAAGTGTTGATGATGGTTAAGTACAACTTAAATAGAGTGACAGTCCAACCTAACTGGTATTTTAAGTTAAGTAAAGCTAAAATTTATATTAAGACTCTAGTTAGACCTACGAATGATTAGACCCGACTTGACTTGAGTGAGCCGATCCGTGATCCCTATCCAGCCATCCGTACCCTGTACCCTTCCCTCCAGCTCTCGCGACTTGGCTTGTGCAGTTGTGTAGAGAAGCCACATGGTCGACTGCAGTGATGGATCACAACATCAACACCCTGAGTATAAGACGCGAACGTATTCCAAACGTACAAATATTTCATGCTAGCCGTCAAACGGGGTTCGCGAGGAACCTGCCGATAAGTACTAAAGTCACGCGTTCCAGACAAAAAGCCCAAATCGTATATCACACGTGTAGTTAGACTGTCCTGTGGTGTAGTACTAGAGGAAGAGGATCGATGTGTATGGGCTGGTTGCGGTTGTCTTTTGTTCTCTGTTTTCGCGCTGGATGCGGTGGCCAAAGAGAGGGGAGAGGGCGGAAAATGACTAGACGACCGATGGAGATGCGTGTTTGTGGAGCGGACAAATCGAGTTTTTTTTTTTTGGAAAAAGCTAGCTACCGAGCAAGATCTTTGATCAGGAAAGGAGGTAAAGGCGTTTGCAGCTATCCGGCCAGCAAGCCAGCAGCACAAAGCACAAGCCCGGTGGGACGACCCTACATTGACGAAAAGCACGGCCTCAGACAAGTTAGGCTCCGTTTGTTTTAGTTTGAGATTATAATAATTTAGTTTATAGAAAAAAAACTATGTTATGTTAGTATATTGAATTGTTATAATCAATACTCTGGATTATAATAAGCTGGCATAATAAACTAACCTGTTTATTTTAGCTTATGAAAATAAGCTAGATTACTATAATTTCAAGCTGAAACAAACATGCACTGAGTTTTATAGATGTTAGATTGATGAGAAAATTTTATATATCTCACTAAAAATTCACCGGTTTACGTACATGTCACTAAAATATGTTGTTCTCTTATATGCCATATGCCACGTGCTTCAGTTTTTTGTTCTCTTATGTCACTGTCGTCGGTTTCAACATTGATCAACGTCAATTTTTTTCTAAATGACGAAATTGCCCTCAGTTCACAACGCAGGGAATTAGAGTGGTGATGGGGAGCGGTGAGGAGCAGGTGAGGAGCAACGACGGCGTGATTCCCTGCTCACTCTTTGGCCATCCCTGATTCACTACGTTGTGAGCTATAGACAATTTTGCTATTTAGAAAAAAACTAATGCTTACTAATGTTGAAAGGCATAAGAGGATAAAAAAACTGAAGATGTAGCATATACAGAAATAACAAATTTTTAGTGGTATATACGAACCAGTGAACTTTTAGTGACATATACTAATTTTTCTCTAAATTTATAGTGACATGTATAATCAACTTAAAATACCAAACACTAATTTACGTTTTAAGATGAGGTATCTCTCCAACATGGACGGGTCTCGTGTGTGTGGGTTGGCACGCTCGATCGCTATCGCGGCCGGGTGGGTGGGTGGATGGATGGATCACGTTGCCGCGCGCGCACCAAGCCGGCAGCCTTTCGGAAAAGGCCACTCGAGTCCACCGATCGAGTCCCATGCGACGAGTGAGTGAGTGAGTGACTGATTCGAGTCCACCGAGCGGGGCGAGGCGAGCGCGCTGCGCTGGTGCTCTCGCGTGGCACGGCCCACCGGGGCAACGAACACCTCCATATGTGACACGCAGGTAGCACACAGGGATCGCGATCCTCCAAAGTTTCGTGCCTCCCTCCTTCTCTCTCTCTCTCTCTCTCTCTCTCTCTCTATCACTCTGGCTCTCTAAGCTCGCCGTACGTACGCCTCTGCATGCATTGACCAATCGATGCGTGTGCTAATTTAGCTGAGAGAGACGCTGATGCTCATTACATCGCGCTCGATCAACGTGTGGGCCGAGGTGCCTGGTTGGTCACGCTTTGTGTATGCAATGAACAGGGCAGCTCTCGATTGACGCCGCCCGGTTTTCTTTTGGTTGTTCGGAAGATGTAATGTTTTTGCCACTGACTGGAGTCTGGACGTCTCATCAGTCGCGCCATTTTGAGGAGCTCCAGCATGAAGGGACGATCTATATATGGTTCGATCCATTTATGCAGCATTGACCGTGTCAGGCTGTTGCTCACCTGCGTCTCTCGCTCGCTGGCTTGCATTGCTTTTGCATCGCTTACAACCAGTACCACCCCTTTGCTCTTTCCCTTGCCTGGCTGCCTGTCAAAAGCGAAGTACGCGCGTACGTGCGTACACGCGTGCGTCAAAGTGGCCGGGCACCTATCTCCTCGTCTCTTCCATCGCTCCGAGCTAGCTAGAGTCAAAGGCTCGCATGCACGTATAAGGACGACACGGCTGCACGCATGCAACCGGCTGGCTGCTGGCTGCCGGCAGGCGGTGATCTGTGTGCGTGCGGACGTGCGTGCTCGCGATATAAGCGAGCTGAGCAACGTGCGCCTTCTTTACCCAAAGCAGCGCGCGTCGTACTGGTTTGTCTCTGTCGCACGCGGTGCCGGCCGGGCGTGTCTCATGTGGGCTGTGGCAAAGCCGGGCGAATCGTCGGTCGGCGCTTCCGCGGCACGGGCGCCAGAGCGGGGACAGGCGCTGCTAGTGCGGCAGTCCAGCGACCAGTACGTGTCGAGCCACGTACGTGTGTACGTGTCCTGATCCGGCACGGGCTTTGGGGGCGCGCGCGTGTGTACGTACGCTGGGAGAGGCATGCATCTGGTGCTCGATCAGTGATGGAAATGCTTCGAGACGGCCTCGCGCGTGTGGTACTTGGTTGTCTCTAGTTAGCTTCGCGGTTTGACGGTCCATATAGGTGGAAACCGGAGGCGCTGATCCGTACAAAGCTTGCAGCCCCATCTTTGGATCAGAGTCCATTACGAGCAAAAGATGATCATAAGCCAGCCAGCGGGTAGAAATAAATGCTGGAAACCAGAGGCTCGAGTGGTAGAGTAGAAAGCAACGACACACTAGGCGTCACGAGAAATGATCTGCACTTCAGTCTACAAGCATGATCACAGAAGCACGAGGTTATGATGAACGAGACATCATCAGTATAGCAAAATTATCTTATTAGAGATTAGAGATCGCTTCAAGTACATATAGGATCCTGCAGAAGACACAATCCCGAAGAAATTGTTATCACATGAACAACAATATGTCGATATCTACTACCTTTTGAAATTGTGCCAAATGTTACATATGTAGTAATAATAGCTAAAAAGAACCGTAGAAGATACATCGCTCCGTATCATGCTAGCACACTATTCTCAAGCTATTTTACATCGGCAATACTTTAATTCCTATGAGAGCAATTCCTCGATCGTCTTGAAAAATAATTATCATGTGGACAAAACATTACAGCTGGTCCCATTTGCACCATCACCACGCAAAGCATTCCTGATGACTTGCATGTGGAGGGTCTGCATGCTAATGGCTTGCAGACGGCGGAACTGTTTCACCATGATTCAACGACAATTGGAAAATACTCCAAAGCAAAGAGACGCCTTCAAGTTAACTGATGTATTCTGTTCTATAACTGTATATAGAGGTCCATCGATAAACAACAACCTTTGAAAACTATGGCAGAATGAATGGGTCAACCTGGCCAAACAAACAGGAAAATAATCACCAAAAGGTCAAAACATTCAATTGATGCAGTCAAAAGGATAATCACATACCTCAGACAAAGTTATTAAAAGAACACTATGCACAAATGGTACAGACGAATCAATCAATTGGATGCTTGTCTGTTTGCCGGGAGGTGTATTGGGCAGAAATCAGAAGCAAGGACAGAAATGCACTTGCCACAAATATAGCATCAAACCAGCGGTGATAAAAGTCAAACTGGATATCACCACCCAAAACATCTGTAATGATCGCCCTGTGTAAATAGGCATTAACAAACGTCAATTTGAAGAATGGAATGTGATCATTATGTAAATTTCAAATCACTCCAAACAGAAAGCATAAAGTTTCAGAGAAGTGGAACTCCATTTTAAATCAACAGTGATTATTCATTACTGATCCATAACTATTTACTTGTGGGTGAATTCTGAAATCAATATATCTACTAATTTGAAACAGAATAAAGGTAATTGTTATCTTTGTAAATCTTCACATAAACTGTGTTTTCCAAGTCCTGATGGAAACAGTTTAGAACAAATCGAGTCAGTCACACAACTTTGTATATGACCAGCATTAGGCAACTTAGAACGAATAAACCAGTTAAACCAACCAACATTAGGCAAGCACAGTCTCAAGCAATAGAGATGTACCTATACTCATTTGCCAGGCTTTTCCTTATGAGAAGAATAGATGATATGAAGTACATTCCCATAATCTCAGATAGGAAAAGGACAACATTGGTTGTTGAGCCACTCCCAACTCTAGAAACAGCAAAGAAGAACTGCATAGAAAATGAAACACCACATAGTCATGTTTTAATGTTCTAAGAAAAAACGTAATAACTGGAAGTGTAGATAAGTGATGAAAAATGCAAATATGCAAAGAATGTTTGCATTACAAGCCAATGAGATACACCAACAACTATTTTATATTGGCCTTAATGGATCAAAGACTACAATATAAAGAAGGTATAGTTAAATAAGTACAACCATTCACATACATAAAATAAAAGGTAGCAACCAAAAAGAACATTCACCTTCATAACATTTGCCAAGAAACCTCGAACAGATATGACAACCAACATCCCAATAAATAGGAGAGATATGTACTGCAACCAGAAGGGGGGAAAGGACACATGTAAGGTATAGAACAAGAACAATGAAGCAACTAGAAAAGGAGGTAACCAGGCTGCATGAAAATCAAGCCAAGCCAATTTAAAGCACCTCAAAATAAATATTTAATCCGCAAACAGTAATTTGTAGAAAGAGTTAAAACTCAAAAACCATGCAAGAATATACCTGTATTACTGTATACCTATTTTATGGGAATTTTGAAAATCGCTATTATTTTACATGGTATCCAATTAAGATCAAATCTACAGAGTATGGTGGTTCAGAGTAATAAAGAATCTGTTCCAGATTCTAGAATTTTTCAGCTTTTAGTTTTAGCATACATACCTGTGATAAAAGAGCAACATCAATACCGATATCAAAATGCCTTAAGAAAATGGTAATTGTCATTGTCACTGGATCAACAGAACCTGCCTGAGAGGGGGGAACAGTATGTAGGTAAACAATGGAAATTTTCATGAATTATAAAAAGCAACTGGTTTGAGATCCATGAATGCAGGGAAGTGTTTGTACCTCTTTAAAGACAACACTCTGCAAGGACTGAAACAATATCAAGAAAAAGTATGTAAGATATTCTCCTTAGGGTTTAAAAATAGAACACAATATCATAAAACAAACTTATAGCAATTTGTGATCAGCAAACTGGAGGCTAGATATTCTTTTTTGTGTCATGGCCAAATTAATTGATTAATTGAACATTTCTGTAGCTCTAGCTTTGTGAACTTGTCATGGACTCGTAGTTATATTTCCATCTG
>KE372783.1:380008-392768 GCA_000418225.1 Zizania latifolia | reverse complement strand
AAAAATATACTAACACATACAAAATCAAATTAGTCTTATTAAATCTACTATAAAATATGTTTTAATATTATATATGTTAATATAATTTTTAAATTTAGTTTAAGTACGATATAAAAAGAATCTACTTATAATATAGAGAAAAATCTGTATATGACATCTAAAGTTTACTGGTTCTCATATATGTCACTAAAAACTTGATGTTTTCATATATGTCACTGCTTCAGTTTTTTATATCCATATATGTCATTGTTGTTAGTTTTAACCGTTAGTCAACGTTAGTTTTTTTCTAAATACCAAAATTGCACAACTCACTAAAAATCAAGGATGATTTAAGCTTCGTGATCAGCTAGCACTCGCTCTGGCCAACACGCATGTACCAATCATTTATTCAATCCAGTGCAACTGAGACCGACCGAGAGCAAAGCAATCTAGCTAGCTTTGTGAGTTGAGGGAAGTTTTGATATTTAGAAGAAAAAAACTAATGTTGACTAACGGTTGAAACTAACGATAATGACATATATGGATACAAAAAACTGAAACAGTGACATATATGAAAACAACAAATTTTTAGTGACATATATAGGAACCGGCGAATTTTCAGTGACATATACGAAATTTTCTCTATAATATAACAAAAGAGATATGATATTCTCCGTCACAGATACTATATTTCAAAATAGAATCCGTTCGAAAAATGGACACCATATTAGGGGTCAACGGATGAGATTGGACGGCCTAATGGTAATAGCAAAAATATATAAGAAAAACGCTTGTGCAACGCCATTTCATACGATTCGTGTTCATCGATGACAACTCATGGAATGTGGATGGTAAAACATAGAAGTTATCTCGAGAAAAAAACTAATAATACTTGATTCTTGTCCACGCAGAGCCCTTGGAAGCCAATGAGGGGGGCAGAGCCCTGGTGCCCTGCAAAACCCAACAGGGAGTTGACTCAGTGACAACAGGAAGAGGGGGGAGTTGACTCATGATCAGTCAGTCATAAGAAAGGCACATTGTTCGCAAGTTGTTGACGCAACAATCGGTCCTGAAATAGACTCCTTGTTTCTGATACTATCCTCTTCACAACTTCATGGCTAGTGACATGTTTTCAAGAGATGCTTCAAGCCAGGGAGGAAAAAACACATGCTTTTTTGGTGTGCTTGGGATGCAGAGATTTTGTTTGGACTTTGTAAATATAAATCATCTGATGGGTATCCTACAAAATTTGTTTGAAAAACATTGTGCTTTAAAGGGGACCTCAAAGTTTTCAGTACGAGGTTTTGTATTCATTCAAACGTTTCATCAGATTTTTTTTTTCAAAATAACTTTACTATTACAGGGTAGTTTTTTTTGGATAGGAGTAACATCTCATTTTATAAGCCATGTTCTTAGTAAGGATGGATTCAAAATTTCAGATTAATAATATTATCAGAAACTTATCAACTAAAGAGTTATAGTAGTATATTGACATCACCTGTTATAACAAATCGTTGTTATTAAAATTAAATTATAGAGTTATTTGGGCTGACCAATAAGGTATTATTGTCTATGATAACGATACTATAATATTTATCCGCTCCTGGCTGTTAGTATCATCAAGATTGAAACAAAAATCAGCATTTGCCTTCCTGATAGAAAATCAAGCAGCGAGAAGAAAGAGTACCGTGTCTTGATTAATGAGAAAAATAAAGAACAAATGATTTCGGCATAAAAAATGGTTCCATAGTGTAGTGGTTAGCACTCCAGACTTTGAATCTGGCGACCTGGGTTCGAATCCCGGTGGGACCTTCTTTTTTTTTTCCTGCCGTTCTTTTTCTGTTTGTCAATATCAGGTTCATGCTTTTCATTGTGTGATTCAAGTAGCGTCACTAATGTTTTTTAATGCAGACTGCAGACTGCACATTTATTCTTTTTTCCCCTTTATGTTGTTTCTTGTGTTCTCTACTTCTCTGTCCGTCTGTAATGGGACTCTTCAGTTAGTTGCAAGAGATATGCGTAAACTGTAAGGATCAGAGTAAGTCAAATTTTCTGCTGATGTCAATGGCTAAATGATTAATCATCTCTATGTACATGAGCTTGGAATCATATAGTGACTCTGACTCTTCCCTTCTAAAAAGGATCATACGGTATAGTTGTAGGAGCACCTTTTTCAGATATGAGTATGTTGGGAACCATTTTTGTGAGCAAATTCTGCTTGAGATCTTCTTCTCATGCACTATTGCAATATTTAGGGATCAATCCAGCTTTTAAGACATATTGTAACATAAGTATCTTTCTCTAATTTATTATTGATAATAGTAGCCTGCCTGTCTGTCTAGTAACCTTAATACTTTAATAAAAATCGTAATCATTAATTGTTAAATTTGCAGTAACACTATCCATATAAAAGTCTGCACTCTCCGTTGCGAGTATTGCTTCATATTTTAGGCTGACTGCCCGCCTTTTCTGACGACTATCTGAAGCTGCTGCAGATAATCATGTCCGTGTTTCCAGCCTAGGAAGGAACATCACCGGATTATCTGTTCTTGGATCCTGATTCTTCTTGCCAGGTCTTATTTATTGCCCAAGATAGTTATCAGATCATCACAAATACATGATTATGAACGTGACAGGGATCCATCCACGTTTCAGTTTCCCCGTTTAATTCCCCACTTAAATGAACTGACATCGAGATCCTGTAGTCTTGTTCATACTTTGACAGCAATTAGGGGTTTTGCTTGCGTTTCTCAGCTGGGTTCTTCATTTTAGGGACTGAACTACTGAACCTTAATTGGATTCTGTTATTAATCGCAAGGCACTTAACGTACTTCAGAAATATTAGGCACTTAACCATCTGTCTAGCCATCTACTCCCGTTACTAACCAAACCATATCCATGCAAACTATATTTGTTCCAACCTGCTTTCGTGTTGACACAAGCTGATGAGCCCTAGACAGCGTCTGGTCCTGGGGAGGCCGTACAAACATGGCATGAATGGTTCATAAAAAAAGAATGGCATGAATGGCTTCTTCTGATCAGCAGCAATTCAGCATGCATGCTAGCTGCGTCTTAATTTTCGCAGCAGAATACTGTACGTCCTGCTTAAGATTGGCACCTGCAGACACTGATCTAAATTCGCACAGTGTCAAGTGTGCAGTTGCTCTTGTCATGTACTCGGTGTACTTTGCATATCAATACCTGATGTTTTTCTGCTACCTACCTGACCTAATATATATCTGACGGAATCAATGAGTTGACGCCTGGGATCTTCTGCTCATGCACAATTGGCCCAATGTCCTGACCTGACCTCCTCATTCTTCCACTGTCAATGCAACTAGATCACAGATGATTCGTCCATCGTCAGAGACAGGAAGTATATAGATATTGTCTACTACAGAACCGCTTATTAAAGATGACAAAACATGTGCCAATGCTGTGAACACTATCTGTAAACAGTGCTGTGCATTTTTCAGAAGGAGATAGTGTACATAGATATTGCAAATGAATGCTTAACATATTATAGAACAATACTAACATTTCAGTGTGAAGGTAGCTTTCAGAGTGCACACCCTTTACGGGGCAGTATGTCCACCAGTACACCACAATTAGCCGGACCACTACTTTTTCTTTGCTTAACAATGCTGCATTTGCCCTGCTAATTTGACGTCGACCTGTTTTTCAGACTTGCACAGTTGCACCACTGACATATCAGATATTCAGACAATGTAAAAGCTAGGTCAGAAAACTGGAGAAGCAGTAACATTTGTTTGCCGAAGTATTTATGATGGTTTTCTTGTCTCCTGTGAAAAAAAATGGTTAAGCTGCAGTATTCAGGTCACTTAACTTCAACAAGATTAGGTAGATGATCTGATGCGTGCTCTATCTCATTATCGTCGTGTCTGAATATAGTATGCTGTAAAGAACCATCAGTTCAGACATCAGAGTAGACATTTCTTTCTCAGTTCACCCTGAAAGCTCTGTCCATTGTCTGACAGATGTGCATTTCGTCAATAACACTTCACCTTTACGGTATGTGATGTCAGTTAGATCTTTGCGTTGGATTGTACAGAAAAACAATCATACCTGGACTGTTTTTTAAAAGCGAGGAAAACAAACTCAAGAGTAAATTAGCATCCGTCAGTCACAAGTTCAGAGCCAAACCGAAGAATATGAATCGCCTCACCTTTTCCGCGAAGTAGGTTTGCAAGACGATGCCAGATACTCCAAAGCAATACAGATCCTACAATATTAATCTTCAGGCAACTCATCTTAGGCTACCCTTGTTATCTTTGATCCGTTGTCTGTTGCAAGCTGAAGACACTGTCCTAGCTAGCTGAAAAAATGGCAATTAACACCATACTACATACACCCAGGGAGAATTCAGACAACCTATCTACATCGTCTCGGCAAATGCTGTCCCGAGCAGAGGTTGCGTACGATTGGATGTACATGCAGTGATGCAGGTGCATCAGGTAGAGGAGTGATGAGGATTGCAGAAAGAAAAGGAAGCAATGCAAGCGAAATTCAGGCGATTTTCTCTTTTGCTAGTACAATGATGTAGCCACTTTTTAGACTCTTTTATTCTCCATCTCTTAATATTACAATTTTATAGTATATTAGTATAATGAATTTAGAAAATATCACTGTTCAGATTCGTTGAAATATAAAATATTAAATTCGTTCCTACATTACAATATTATAGGATAAGAGTAGCTTATTTAAAAATTAATTTAAACCTAACAGTGCAAACAAGCTACAGTCAAAAGGTACAGTACACTGACTAATTGCATCGGATTCAGGAAAAGCAGAAAACTCAGTTGCATTGCGAATGGCTAAATGAGAAGTGTGAATTCAAGGCTAATTAAGATAATTAGCACTAATATATTAGAGCCTTCCGTGCCAAGACACGAAAAAGTGCAGTACACTGAAAAAAGTTTGCCCTACTAATTGGACCGTTCTGGCAAGACCAGTAGTGCATCACATCCAAACTATCCAAGTGGTTGATTCAGATCACAAGATTTTATTAAGTAGAGTAGGGGTACAATCCCTTGCGTTTTCTGCAACCGTTCTTTAATCGACTCAAAAACAGGATGATGAACAGACGATTACTCTCAGTGCAAACAGCAAGCAATATATATACTACTTATCCGTCTCAAAATATAACCATTTCTATCATTTAAATTTTATCCCAAATATTACAACTTTTATAATTTTTCCCTAAATCTTCCTATTTTACATCTATCTGGAGTACTAGTTACATAGTACTAATTGCTTGGAGTACTAGTTGAGGGGTAGTTCAGATTTTTTTCCTTGCATCTTAATAAATGCGTCAAAGTCTAGAAATAGCTATAATTTAGGACGGAGGGAGTAATATTATATGGAAAATTTTACGGTGCCCCTAAAATTTTGTGGACCATCCAATTTATACGATCCAACGGCTCAGATTTGAAATCGATGACCTATTACCTCTCATATAACCTTTCTTTCCTACGATGCATAAGATCGGGCGCACAACATAATTTAAAATACCTTAATTTACATGTGGGATCCACGTTCAGATTACTTTCCTTAGTTAAGGTAATCAACTTGATAAATCATGCATGAAACGCAACAGATCCGGTACGCAACACAATTGAAAATCCCTTAATGCGCAACAGACCTGAGCCTTGTATTTTCAGAACTTGCCACATGCCCCTCCAGTATTTATGCAACTCTTAATGGTATGCACTTGTTTACTCGGTTAAATGAGCGTACTTGTTCTCGGTTAAATTATGAGACTACTTTATTGTTATATATCTTTCATTCACTTCTGCACCAGGTCTCCTTGAGATACAACATACATACACCAGCCAAAACTACCGCCAACTTGTGTTGCGCCAACATGCATGCACGGATGGAAATAACGGGAAAAAGGGAAACACGCGAGAGCAAGAGGATGCGGTGAGATTGACGGAATAGGATTAACCGGCTACAGTTTTCTTTTTTAATTAATTATTTTAAATATAGTTAATTAACGGTCTAGATTAGTTTTAACTATATTTCAATTATTTTCTGTTTTTCTAACCATCTGATCTTTTGGATCCAATGGCTCAAGCTCTTTTTGTGTGTTGAGGATGTCTGTCTCATAATTTGGAATTTTGAATATTTTAAAATTTTTAAGAATTTTAGAAATTAATAAATAATAGTGAATATTCAATGATTTTAAAAACAACGCATGAATACCAATAAAAAATACAGCTTAATTACTATAGCAACGCAATTTATTTTCAATACGTTGCAGCACACAATTTACTACAAGTGGAAAGTAGCAGTTTAGTTTGGTACTCCAGTAGCAACCGGCGCCTTCTCGCTTACACGTGAGCAGCGAGCTTACTAAAAAACACTACGTTAACCAATCACCTTAATTAAAGTTATAATTGCCGAACCCCAAATTGCAATTTATAAAAAAAAAACTTCTTCAGAGCGTGGAAGTTTCAAATCGGAGTAGTGCCTTCTGTTGGCAATCTCGTATTCTGCTTTATTTGTTAGAAAAGAAACTCTCCCACTTTCTACTTTCGGAAGAGAAAGAGAAGAGAGACAGGGAGAGAGCCTTACGTCGTACACAACACTTAACTTTGCCGTACGACATTTCATCCATGGTTTTAGTGTACTATTCTTGTTCTATTATTCTATTTTCTACAAAAACTTGTCGTTAACAAATTGTATTAAAAAGAGAGATTATAACTTTGTTGTAGAAAAAAGGTAAAATATGAATGTCAAAATAGAGTAAAGATAAAAAACTTATATTTTAAGATATATTAAATATTATGTAGCGTTGAACAATTCAAAACTAGCACTGACTAGAGGTGATTATTTATTGAAGAGAACATTAATTTAACCATATAATTTAAACAGAGACCAAAAGCTAAAAAAATATATTTGAAATTCGTCGTGTTGATGTTTGCAGGACTATCACGGTAGCCATCAGGAGGTGGATTATACCCACGCTAGATGGACAGAGTCCAACAACAACCGCAGCACCACTCGCCACTTGCCATACGCGAATCGTCATCGTCGTGCTCGTGTGTTGCTCGCTTCTCTCTCAACTGGATCGCTATCACCGGAGGAATATGCATATACCTACCATTTTTATTTAACTAGTATAGAAATTTAACAAGTATTTATCTAATTAGAAAATTAGTTTTTTTACCGAATTGAATATAAATTTTTTGACATAACATAACCATCGGTAAAGTGGTGTGCCGCTGAGGAATGTGCATATACCTATCATTTTTATTCTTTTGTAGGGCGCTAGCGCTACCCCTACCAGTTGCTGGCTTGCTGCAGGTTGAAGGAGCCGGTTCGCCACGTCACCGTCCCACGTCGCTGACTCGAGGTCTACTAATAAACCACAGCGCCTGCTCGGTTGCCCTTGCCCACACCCCACACAACACACTCGCCTCCCTCGCCGGCGCCGAAGCCGGCGACCTCCACCACTGCATCCACCCCTCGAAACCCGATGCCCTCTTCCACCTCCACCCCCTCGCCTCCCTCGCCGGCGCCGAAGCTGGCGACCTCCTCCACTGCCTCCACCCCTCGCCGGCGCCTCCTCCCGTCCATAGGCTCCCCCTCCTCCTTCTCCTCCTTCTTCGCTCCGACGTCACCGTCGCCCTTCCACCGGTTCCTCCCCTCCCCTCTCTGCGCCTCCTCCGTGCCCTTCTCGTGGGAGCACCGCCCCGGCATCCCCAAGACGCCCGCGAGGTCCCGCTCCTCCACCTCCTCCAAGCAGGCCGGCGGAGGCAAGCTCCCGCTCCCGCCGTCGCTCCTCTCCAGGGGAGACGCCGACTCCTACGCCTCCGCCGTCGTCCCCGCCGAGTACGCCGCCGGCGCAATGCAGCAGCAGGGCGACTGGCGCCTCGGGAAGGTCCGCCGCCGGAGCCGGCTCCGACAGCGAAGGGTGCGTCTCGCCGACGCGCTCGTCGAGTGGCTCTCCGTGCTCAGCCTCTACCGCTCCTGCAAGCGCGCCGCCACGTGCTTCGCCGCCAAGGCCAAGTAGTCGGCGGCGGCGGCATGAGAGACAGGTGTACGACGCACGTACCTATATAATTAAGGCTTATTTGATTGGAACTGATAAATTTTAAAGAATTTGAACTAAATTCTATAAAATTCTATAAAATTATCGTTCCAAGTGTCCAAAGTACTGAAGGTTTGGATTAATTCGAGTTCGTTGTAATAGTGTGATTAATTAAGATGGTTTCATGCATGCATGAATTGAAAATGATTTTATTTGATTACCGTGCTTAATTGGGCAACGTACGATTACGATAGTCAAAATGTGTTGTTGCCGCTGACATCGTTAATTTGGTGTGCGATTCGGTAAGCAATAATTGATGTGGGCTTAGGTTTAAACTTGTGATTGAGTTTCTCCTGGTGGCCATTGCTGATGCGGATCAAGTGTGTAATTATGCATGGAAATTAAATTAGCTAAAGTAGTACATATAGTGATATAGTTGCATCACGCATATACGGTTGCATCACGCATATACGGTTGCATCACGCATATACGTGGCCGGTGGAAATAGATCATTGTGATATATAAGGCATATAGGTTTTTAAATTACTTTTACTATATGTCATTAACAACTATTAAGGTAACAATATATAAAATTATTTTTAAATATCAATCGTGCACAACACTAAACCTAATTATTTTTAACTTAATTATTAGTAAAAAGTTATAGATATTTTATGTTTTGGAACAAACATAGTATGTTTTATATTTGTAACAATAGACATAGGTTGAATAGGAGGGACGGTCTATGGATTTAGTCAGATGACAATCTACAATGTGATTGTTTGATTGGATAGATGAGATAAGCTATTTTTAGTTGGTTTGATATAACTTGATGGGATAATATCAAATTTAATGTACACACCTTGTCATATATTTTTTTCATTAAAATAAAATTATCTAAGATTTTTTTATAGATTTAACTGTAATAAATATAATGGTGTAATTGGATCGTAGATCGAATAAATAATCTAGGAGAAAAAATTATTTAAAGTTTTACAAACAAGAGATATGATAGCCTCGTCAGGCCAATTTTAATATTCTTACCCGACCGATATGTCCATCCTCGTGCACGAACTAAACACTCTCAAGAAGTTAGTGGCAAAATTCCATTACCCATATTCATCTAACCAAACACACATTTTATGGACACCCCTATCACTCAAATTCGAGCCACTCTCAGCCAGATTTCATATACAATTCCGGCCATTATTAGAGTTAAAAAGTCATATATTAATAACCTAAGGTAGTACCGATATTTTTTCCCAGTAAAGTCAACATAAGTATACTGGTTTTAACTTGAATTATGTGTATCAACACAATAATCATTGTTGAATAACCACAACTCGTCTAACACTAGTTATAACTTTGTTAAGACTGATACAAATGTTTATATTAGGTTCAAATCCTAATACCATAAATAAATGGCTGTGCACGTTTATATTGGTTTGAGATAAACATTCCTATTGATTTATATTTCATTCCTGTGTTTTGGTCAGTAGGCTCAAAGGGCGCAAAGTCTTTTGTAATAACGACTAGTTGTATACATCACTGGATGTAGAAACCGAAACAATTTCATTTACTTAATGAAATAAACACCCTTAATCTAGAAAAGAGATAGGAAAAGTTACTCTTACTATAAAAACAAATGTTACATCTACTGAGTTAATATATATCTCTCTCGCCTCTTCTCTCTCCGTGCGTGTTTGCTTGGTGACACGTGGATGGATCTAACTACCAGGTGTACCAAAGTTTGGTGGCGACGAGATGAGATCAATCACAGAGGGTTCAGAGCTAGACAGAATGCTATAAAAACGGTTCCATCGATCACACAAGCGTCCTTGTCAGAGAGATCATGGCGAGATTGTCACAAGCACGTACTGCACTCAGGTTTACTGGCCTCCGATGCAGGTGGCCGCACGACGGTTTTTACCCTCATAATTGGTATAATTTTTATTATTATCGGACCAATTAAATAAAATTTAGACCGATAACTACTTATCGGAGTTTAGCGGCACGTATGAAAACTGTTATAATCGGTTCAATTACCACGGTTCTGCAAACCGACTGCACACTATGAAGTGTCAACACGCAGTTGTTCCTGTCGGCTTAGTCTCCATTTCTTTTCGTGTTTGTGACCTACTTGTTACAGCAACCCTGAGCAATCTCTCTCGCTCGCTGCTGTCACTAATCATTAACCAACAATCGATGGAACTGGACACCAACTGGTAAACTGCAACCTGCTCAGTGCTGACCATCGATCAACCTGCTACATCACGAAACATGCGACAAATACCATTCTGATTGATTTCTTAAGATCATTTTTGCTTGTTGCAGTTCGAATACTAACTGATCCACTGTTGAAACAAATGTTAATTTGGTATGCAGCTGCTTTACTCCTTATCTAGCTAATCCCATGCTTATGCTCAGTCTACATATAATTACATCTAACGCATGGATTCCTTATGCTGTCACGTGGAAAGAGCTTTCTAATCACGATTACAACCATATTGATACAAAGAAAGACGCATACAAGACACATCTTACAAGTCAGAAGAGATACATGCAGACGAGTACAGCCATATGGTTGACTACTAACTCTAGCACGCACAAAAAATATATGAACAAGTATGAGGCTCTCTTCTTCGTTTCTTTGGTAGATATCAACGATCGAATCTAAAGTCTAAACAAACCTAACTTCATAAATGCCATGGAAGACAAACCTTACACTAATAGATCTCAACGTTAAAAAAAATTATTCGAAAAATCCTAAAGCTGACTGGAGAGAAAACGGGAGATGAGTCTCCTTTCCCTTGCCGCCGGCGAGGATGCCGGAGACGAAGGAGAAGGGAAGTACTGGGTGGGCGGCTGCGGCGAAGTCCCGAGAGCTAACCCTCCTATTTCAGTGCGAGCCGTATTCAAATTTACACCAAGAATCATCTTAATTCATTCTATAGAAGACCACTTTGTTGAATTGCAAAGCTTTTGCATCCAAAGGAGAACCATAATTAAGGGCAGTGAAAGAAGATTCTTTAATTCCTTTTGGCTACTAGCAGTAGCTAGTGGCCACGCATATGATCGAAACGCTGCTACGAAATACGAATGCGTGTGCACCAACCAAACCCATCGACGATTGTTTCCTGGCCGAAAAGTACGGAGCGTTCCCTCTCGCTAGCTAGGTTTTGGCAATGGTGTTAAGTGTTTGTATGCATGTGTGACATGCGCCACAATGCAAGGGGACATGTCCGACAAGCTAGCTCTGCGCCGCACTGCATCGTTCCAGCTGAAAAGCAAGCGGCGGAGCACAAGAATACAGCGAGTTCTTGGTCCTAGTTCCCAGCCGGTTTTTCGGTGCTTCTATGTCATTATGTCATATGTAAGCTTTGCCACAGCTGCGTGGTTATCAGCAGAAGAATTGAAACATATATGACAATTCAATGATCGTTTGGAACACGGAAATTTTATATGGATACTTCTTCTCCTTAGGTGTGAACTAGTAATCACAGCGCATTTACATGGGTGAAAGGTTTAGGGTTTAGGGTTTGATTCTGAGCCTTCGGATTAGACGGTCGGATGGCATAATATATTCAGGAACTAACCGGGATCGAGGCTTTTTTTGGTCTCCTTTGTTAGTGCCGTTGGATCCTAATCGAGAGGCCCAGATCAAACACGACCCTGATCGCGCAAGTGTTCCTACCGTTTCGTCAAGCACGTGACGCAGAGATTGACAGATCGCACCACCGATTCAGCGTTCACCGTGGTGGTGGAGGCGAATAATTGCGCCCCATGCCTGCAGGGCTCGTCAGATCCAAACTTGCTGCTGCTGCTGCTGCTGCTGAAGTGATGATGATGCAATGCACAGCCTTCCTTCTTCCTGCAGATAGCCATTGCTGGAGTGGACTCCAGCCCAGGGTTTGGGTTTTTGCCAATCTCTTTTCTTGTACTGAACTGGTCAGGAATCGTCCATGCTCTTTCTGATGATCTCCCTGTTGCTTCCTGAATCTTGCTCCCCCATGAGCAGGGACCATTGTATATATATATGCACAGGCATGAGAGTGACCCAGGTGAGGCTAGCAAATCCTGGAGGGGACCCAACAATCTCATAAACTGGAGTGCAGCTGCATGACCAAATTGGCTAGCAATAACCTTGAACTCTGATTACTTGACAAGTGTGAAGTGTATTCACAGGGGTATAAGCATGACGTTAATGTACAGTGCCTGAACAGTGCAGACACAGAAAAGAGAACTTTCATTCCAACAGGGGGGAAATTCACAAGCTGGAGGAGGGTGACTTCACTATCTATGTGCCTGCAGTGTCTGTTGATAATCTTCAGGCATTGCACAACTACTATCCATGGCTCAAGTTTAATGGTACCTGACACTGCAACTTTGGGGCTATCTATGCATCTTTCTTTCTTCTACAATATACAATGGCGATTAATCAACTATGTTGCAATTGCAATCACATCCTTAGTACAAAGACATATCCATGCATCATATCATCTATCTTGGTTTCTCTTCCTGCCATCTCCATTTCTTTCTTGATTTCTTTGATTCTTTTCTGTCTCTGTCTGACAGTATGTCGGCATGGCCGCATTGAGCAAAATTTTGCGGTGTCCGGAGGGAGAAGACGGCTGTGTCACAGTCACAGCCGTTTCTGAGCATCCAGCGCCTTGATCCCGTCGATGTCCATGTCGATGGCGGGCGACACGACGGAGGGGGACGGCC
>KE372783.1:284399-298410 GCA_000418225.1 Zizania latifolia | reverse complement strand
ACATTATTGGTCACCTTTCTCTATATTATTTCTGCTGCATTTAATGGATATTGTTTTCTCACAGGGTGAAGAATTGACATTCGATTACAACTATGTTCGTGTATCTGGTGCTGCTCCTCAAAAATGCTTTTGTGGTACTGCCAAATGCCGGGGTTACATCGGTGGAGACATATCAGGTGCTGATATGATTGCCCAAGATGATGCTGAAGCTGGGAGTATTAAATCTATGGCTGTTGACAAGGATGCTGAGGAAGTACTAGCTGCAAATGGGTTGTCTTATGACACAAATCTGGATATTGTTGATCGTGAAGCTTCCAATAAAACCGAAGATTCAAATGATTGCCCATCTGCGACCCCAGAGTTAGAACCTGAGCAACAAACTTCAGGAACCTTATTTGACATAAGTGAGCTAGAAAATTCCTTGGAAGCATTGAACCCACAGGATGCTGAAGATGTAATCCGCACACCTGTCCATGTGTCCCGGACAGTTGAGAGTACGTTGCAGCAGTTGCCAGTATATGGTACTCAGTCATCAGGAATTTTGCAAAATACTCCATACACACTGGATGGGCCAAAGTCTTCAAGTATGATAAATGGAATAACACCTGGTTCTGATTTGGGGTGCAATCTTGCACCTAGTTTGCATGCTAATAAGAAAAACAATCTAAAGCATCATTGGAATGTGAAACCATCATCAACTCCTATTGACAATGAACACATTTTGGGAGGTAATACTGTTCTTTCAAGTTAACTCTCTTGGCCTATGATAAATATAATAGTATTAATAATCTCTCCTTGGTATATGCAGTCGAAGGGAGACTGAACAGCTTGCTAGATGGAAATGGAGGTATTAGCAAGCGAAAAGTATGTATCATTTTATCCCTTTAATTGCATAAATACTTAAGTTTTTAGACTAGGACTGAATATTTTACTGACTTTTTATGCAGCTTCTAATTAGGATATATTGCCATATGCTAGATAGAGAAACTAAAAAACAGCACAATTTTCAGATAAATATTATCTTATGAATGTTTGCAATGCACACAGGATTAGGAAACAATTTATAATGGTGGTGTTTTATATTTATGGAGTGCAAATGCTCAAGAACATGATAGTGTATGAGAGATGGATTTGTGTTGCTCACATTTATTCGTATTAATCTCAAGAACAGTGTATGAACAAATGAACAATTTTAGAATGAATGAACTTCTAGCTTTATCAAACCTTTTTAGGTTTAACTTGCTTCTTAATCTTGAAATCTGTCCATACATAGTATGGTTTGAATTTGGAAGTCTAGAAATATTTGCATGCGTTCTGTTATGCATCAGCTCAGCTCAAATGGTGCAAATATCTCTTTTTGTTCTACATTTTATTTCCAACAACTACTGATGAAAACATTTTTCTTTCCAACAGGATGCTACAAATGGATACCTGAAGCTTCTCTTTGTGACTGCGGCGGAAGGTGACAATGCTGGGGGCACATCTAAAAGGTTTGATTACCAGATGACATATCTAACAAGTTTTCATTTACCCAGTCTAAATATGCTGCTGTTATCTCTTTCAGTGTAAGGGATCTTTCTTTAATTCTTGATGCACTTCTAAAAACAAAATCTCGTGCTGTCCTGTTGGATATCATCGACAAGAATGGTACATTTTTTTGCCTTCCTGCAACATTTTACATGAAAGACAATATTCTACAGTTACTCACTAATAAACTATTTATACTATTTTCTGACAGGTTTGCAAATGCTTCATAATATATTAAAGCAGAATAGAAGCAACTTCCATAGGATACCTATAATACGAAAGCTTCTGAAGGTTTTGCACTTCACAGTTTGATGTTATGTATTATTTCATTAGTTTCCAATTAATATATTCACATTAGGGCAGGTACTTCCTTTAACACCCACTCCAGGTGCTATAGTGGACATATGAGCTCTCCCCCCGCAAAATCCTTGTTAGCTATTTTTACTCTAAACCCTTAGCACCAGAAATTATTGTATGTTAGCTATTTAAGTGAACAATTTATGAAATGCATGAGAGGGAAGATTTTCCATGTTTAGAAATAAAAAATATTTAGAAACATATGCCACGTTTAGCATGTACACCAAGCATTTTGGCTATAGCAATTAACCCCATGTTGTCCCTTAGCACATTTGCTAACTACATAATCTCTCCTTTAGCACCTTAGCACCTAGGGATGGGCATACTTTAAAATTATATTCAGTGCAATGCCAGCATCACTGGTGTTATTTTCTTTGTAAAGAAAACACAAAATCATATTTCTATCGCAGTATTATAAGTATTATAGGACAGAGCATATGTTTGGTCCTTCTGAATGTTGGCATCTTTCTTTAGGTATTGGAATTTCTAGCTTCGATTGAAATTCTGACATCTGAACATATTAATCGTGGTCCTCGATGTGCTGGGATGGAAAGGTTTGATTATTTAAACTTGTCATTTGTTCCACTTTTATTAAATTAGAAGAAATTCCATATTTGTTGTCCTATTTCATTCTTAGGTTTCAGACTTTCAGTATATCTTTTTCTTTTCTGTAACATCTTTATATGAAACCCTTGCTTATTATTTCTGTATGTTAGATATATAATTTAAGCTTTCATGTTTTACTAGAACATCTATTTTATGGCCTTTTCTAATGCACCAAGCAGCCACTTGTCAAATTGTATGTTTGTAGCATTGCAATCAATTATATTCTAAGTCCACCTTTAAAGACTATTTTCTAATCCTGCCTCGAGTGAACAATATGAAAGTGAAGCATTTTTTTGAGGTGATGATTTTGAGTTTGCAAGACCATTTTTCATTTACATCTATGTGCAGTTGCAGCACTGTTAACTTTAATCATATTATTTTGCTATGGTAAACTTTTCAATGCTGATAAAATAGCTTCTATTGCTGTTCAAGTGTTCATTTTGAAGCTTCAATTCTACAAATTTCCTTACTTGTTTCCTGGAATTCGCATTGCAGCTTCAGGGACTCAATGTTGGGCTTGACAAGGCATACTGACATGCAGGTAAAATGGTACACCAATTCTAACGTTTATGATTTTCAGCTTCTATTTTGGATATATGTTTTGTTGACTCTTTGATAGTAAATGCATTTCTGGTCTATGGACTAATTTATTGAAAGATTGCAATTTTGCGAATGAAATAAGCAAAGTAATTATTCTGGGAGGGAAATTCTACTGTAAAAGAAAGCAATGCAACATATATAGGCGTTACTAGTGCATGTTATTTTTAATTTCTATCATGCATGTATACTTGGTTGTGTATTGCTTCTTTCTAAAGTTGTAAATGTTAGAATGCCCAGTTTAACCATGAACTATGGTACAGTTTTTTTGCAAATAAATTTAGTATTTTTTTAGTGTGATAACTGTCGCTGTAAATATAAATAAGCATTATCATATTTTCATTGTGAACAATTGTATTCTTTGAGCCTTTGTAGTTTGTGGAAACTGCTGGTACTTAGTTAAATATTTTCTATTTTCTCCTAACTGGGTCAATATATGTTTGCCTTCAATATAGGTTTTGCAATAAGATTATTGTATCGATGACATGCATTCAAAGGCTTAATAGTTAATTACTGCTTATAACAAACTTTCATATAATCTGGCTTATCTAATATGTAACGTGACCTGTTTGATTTGTATAATGATTTTACCAGGTTCATCAGATTGCTCGGAGCTTTCGCGATAGATGGATCCCTCGAAATATTTTAAGAAGTGAGCCAACAGAATATTCACGTGCATCCATATCTGCACAGGATACCCATGGTATTGTTTCAACTTCAACATATTCCGTGGATTGGAAATCCATTAGAAGAAAGCGCAAGAGCCGCTGGGACTACCAACCAGATGACCACTATAAAATGGCTGGACTGAAAAATCAGAAAGTTTGTCAACAAAGTGAGTTGGATCTTCAGACTGGCTTGATGGGAAATAAGTTGCAGAGTAATTGGGGTAGAAACAGCTACCACAATGATGCTCCTGTCGTGGGAAATTCAACAGAGGGTGCAGACGATGAGGCACCTCCTGGGTTTGAGTCTCGACAGGAATCTCGGCCTGCACAAGCTTGTTTAGATTCGGGGGTTTCTCCAGGATTGTGCCTGGAGAGGTATCAACATAACATGAATATTTCGTATGGGATTCCAATCGCTATTGTTGAGCATTTTGGAACCCCAGAAGTTGGAGGTCAGTGCCACCAAAGCTGGAAAGTCGCACCTGGTGTGCCCTTCAATCCCTTTCCACCATTGCCACCCTATCCAAGAGGGAGTCCTTGTCCTTCCACCCAGACGTCTCAGCATGAACAGAACAGTTCAGGATATTGTGGCAGGACTGCAGACAGAGACGGAAGAATGCACAAGAATTGGAGAAATGGGTCGAGAACAAGATTTCCATACAATCACCAACGCCGGAGATTTCCTGGCGATCATCATAGATTTGAAAGATGCTGGCCTCCAAGGTCTCAGGAGCAAGCTGGTTCGGGATCCAGGGGCAGAGAATGACCCAATCCTGGTTTTTGAACCTCGAATAGTGGTTTATACAGTGTAATCCCTGTTCGTCAAGAGTCCCAGAGGTGTATCAGAATGTGTGCACCCTCAATTCTATTTAATAGGAGCAGGAGTTGTTACTGTCAATTTATTAGAGGTAGTACGTATGCTGCAACTAGGTCATTGCCGCTGCAGTTTTCTTACCGATTAATTTGCTCATTGGTTTCTCTGCCCAATGTGTAATCTCAATAGAAACGATCGATTGGATTCAAATCTTTTTACAGGAAAAATGGCTAATTGCTTCCAATCTTCTGCATGTGTATATAGATTGCTGACCATTCTGGTGATACAATCAGTTAATCAAAACTAGCAATGATTTTGTATCCCACATCTTGTTACTATTGAAACAATTGCTACAAAAGCAGCAAATGTATGGAAATGTTCAGAAATTATAAGCCATCGACATTATACCTGCGAGTCTTCCTGCGCTTGGTCACTGAGAGTTGTTTCACTTTTTTGAACACATACTCGACACACTCCGACAGGGTGGCCTTCCTCCCTTCCTTGTAGTTCCACAGCTCATAAGCAATGCTTCTGTCGCCTAGGATGTTGACCTCTTTCATCTCCATTAGAGCATTGATGACAGCATCGTGGGCACCTTCTCCCCATGCCCTCTTCAGCTCTTGCAGCTTGTCATCATCAACATTCACAATCTCCTGATGACGCAGGCAGAACAATGTTCCGGCTTAATCTTGGCAATGTATCAAACAAGTGTTAGGTACCATGAAGCCCTTGCACAAATGTCATTACCTTACAATTACCGTCAACTGTGACCGTCTTGAAGGGATTCCAGCTTAGGTCACTGAGCCGCTGCTGCCATGATGAGTATAGTTCATATGATGCCGAGCCAGCTTCTTCTGGAGGTAGCTTCGCAAGGCATGCAGCATGGAATGCTTTCTCATTCAATTCTCCCATTTCCTTTATCCCAAGTTTCCGTCCACCGCTATCAATTTCAAGGAATCCCTGGAACACCAACATGCATATAACTTCAGCTCCCTCATACCACACTTTAATTTGACCATACAAGAAATTATGCAGTATTTTCAAATGTCAGAAGAGAAATTCCTGGAGTATGAATCAACCTTGATCAGCTCTTCTCTGACTGCCTCCAGTCCATCATCTTTGCACACCAGAACACCTGAGGTTTGGCCAACAACGGGGATATTTGCGAGCTCTTCACTCAAATGCCCTTTTGTTAACTCAAGCTCACCAGCATCACCTAGAGGTCCTTGAGATAAACATTTCTGTCTCTCCACTGATATGTTCTGCACCTGCTTCCATACCGATATTTCTATAAGCAATATAGTAGTCAAACAGGAACAAACAATGAACATAAATTGACTACAATCACAAATAATAAGCTTATAAATTTGGTAGACACGTACTGAAAATATTGAAATTGAGAAAAAATATTCTAAGCAAAAGATTCCATACATCAGGTGTTTCCATCAATTCTAAGTGATGAAAAGATTGGTCATTCATTTGACTTGTATTCTCTTGCTCATCATCCCTATAGCCCGAAGGTCCTTGCAATAGCCTTTTCCGTTTTTGCATTGATCTTGTTTGCATCTGCTTTCACGACAGCATTTCCATAAGCTTTATATGACTCAATATGAGATTGAGAAGAACATATTACAGATATGTATGGAGATATAGAGTATATTAGAAGTTTGGTACCCTACGTATTAATCATACGGAAAATATAAAAATGGGGAAAACATGTGCTCTGCAGAAGTTATGCTCATCAAGATTTTTCATGTATTCCAAGCAAAAAAAGGCTTGTTACCAATTTACTAGGACAAAAATAGACATATTCATATATGAAAGTGTGAAAAGATATACACACGTGAGCTGTTAACAAATATGAATAACTAAAGGAAGTCCAAAACATAATGTGCTTGGTAAGTGCCATGAAGAAATTAAGAGCTCTTTAGGGGTAAGAAGTTAAGTGTTAGCGTATATGGTTAGGATTAGATATGATTCGGTGGTTATGGTAAGATATGATTAGTTTCCATCTTATCTCTCTGAGGTTGAGGTTGCTTCAGATCTAAGCCATTGTACTCTATATATACTGGCGCCGGAGACTCAATAATATGGCATCCAATATTCACAGTATTCTCATCTCTACAATTCATAAGAACTACATCATTTTACCCCTCTTGGTTGGATAGACTCAGGAACAATGACACTTTGTTGCTCTTCCTGATTGTTTTTGGCTTCACTGTCTTGAAGCTTTTTCTTTAAAAACTCAAGTTCCTTGTCCTTCAGAGAAATTTCTTTAAGATATGTGATGGCTCAGAGTTCCTAGCTGATAACGTCAAGCCTATTATTAGTACAGATTACCTTAGTCTTTTATTCTTATCATTAATCTGTTAACTTTGTTCTAAATCTTTGTGAGACGAAGGGACTGCATTGGACGCTGGTTTATTTTCGATCTGGATCAGCCGTTGTTTTCTTGCCCATCGTTTTGTACTCCAAAATGCCACCAGAATGACTCTCCCTTGTCTGAAGGAGAAATAAATGAGTGCATGGGCAAGTTGTTAAGGAAGTACCTTTAACAAGAAAACGAGGATAATCTAAAGAACTACTTGACCAATTGATTTTTTCCATTCAAATTCCTCCCATATCACCCCAACCCGACCTGGCAATCCCCTTCCACTCCCAACCATCGCTCATTTAAACAGGGACATTTAAATTATTTTACTTCTCTATCGATTTGCCTTGTAGATGCTAGATAAACGTCTATTTTAAAAAATACCTGTTAATTTATCTTTTAAAGATCAGATGAACACTTGTTTTTAGAATTGGAGGGAGGGAGTAGACCAGGATCACTGTCTATCCCCTTACACACGCTTGACAAAGAGAAGACGTAAGAAATGCAGGGACAATGACACGAGCTGCCCAACTACCAGATCATAAACAACATCACCAGTGCACTCAAGTGTTACATGCCATCCACGCCGCACTCGTGACCAATAATAAATCCCTCTGTCCTGCCCCGTTTTTATTTGATTGGACAATGTTAGTTTACTACTCGTACAAGCCCATCTACGTACAGTACAGTACACCCATGCTTGTACGCGGGTTTATCTGGAAAGCTTTACCACGAGAAGTAGCTGATTTTTCTGTATACCGGTTTATTTATTTTTAGATTATGTAGTTATTGGTTTTCACAATTTGAAACGAGAATCTAAATTGTTTATGGATTTTTTATATTCTAAAAGTAGTTGTATCTCCTACAATCTCTCTCAAACATACTCTAAATTAGTAAATTTCTCCGTTGTACTCGGTGCTTTGGACTTTCCACATATACTGTAGCCCTTCTCAAATATGGGCTGGAATGATAAGGACATGTCAATGCTTTTTTGGGGGAACAAAGGATTTATGAAGAAATTTTGTAGGATTATTTTAGAAGCCTATAAAATTCTTTTGGAAGGGCTTAAGATATTGGGACCCTGAAGGGACTTCAAGTATTCAACACGAGGTCCAGACTCATGGGATTTTTTCCTTAGTATCTCCCTCTTCAAATTCATGTGTGTTTTTTTCTACGATCGTTCGCATATTTTTCCCTCTATATTTTATAATCCTCTGTTGTTTTACATATATATTTTATAATTGTGTTTTTGCAAAGGAAAAAAGAGGTGATCCTTCCTCTGCCTGACAGATGGTTGGCGGCTGATTTATTCGATCGACTGATCAGACCCTGAAAAAATTTCCATCGCCGATCGTCGATCGACTCCAAGTTTGGACGATGAAAGGGGTGTGGGTGGTGGCAGAGCACGTACGCGACGTTGCCAACATGTTAGTAACTAGGACGGGTTCCATTAATTCTCCTGTGGTACAGTAGAGCGTGATGACCTAGCTAAGCTAGAGCCGCATGCAGTGATGCAGACGACGATGCAGGTGGTGGCGTCGCCGTCGCCTCTACACTTGCCCCCACTCTACTGATCCTGCTTTAATTAGGGTATTTGGTTGGGATTTTTTCAATCAAATTCTTATCCAAATCTAATTCAAATCTAATTTCATATATTCTGAACACGCTACAGTGAACACTATTAAAGTTATATAATAATTACTCACCATGACATATATAAATGGTTTGTTTGCTTTTACCGGTTCACATTATATTTTACATAGCTTACGGCTGTTTTTTAATTTATAGTTCAACCAAAGAAATCCTTGAGCTTGTGTACTGCCTAAAATATATTGTTTACAGCCTTTTCATGTAATTTATAGTCACTTTTCACCTTTATCTTTCCTCTGCTAACAAGTGTTACTTTTTTAGTCAAAAATGTGCCTTGTAAAGGTGAATTCAAGGGTTAAATATTTTTAGGTTAATTTGGCAAAATAAAATGATATACCGACGTCGTTGATCATATAAGATGTCTATATAAAACAAAAGAATCCACACGCCATAATACACTCCGGAGTTAATCGAAATTCTAACGACACAATGCTTGAAAAATTATATAAGATACCAAACAAGCAGGATTTTTTTCTCCCATATAATAATTATCATAAACCTCGCTTTCATCGTAGTGTTTCATCTCGCACGTGGTGTTTCAAACTGGTCTGCTCTAGGGGGCGTTTGGTTCCATGAACTAAAGTTTAGTTCATGTCACATCAGATGCTTAGACATCAATTTGAAGGACTAAACGTGAACTAATTATAAAAATAATTGCAGAATCGGAGGATTATTCGCGAGACGAATCTATTAAACCTAATTAATCTATGATTAGCAAATGTTTACTGTAGCATTACATTGTCAAATTATAGCGTAATTAGACTCATTAGATTCGTCTCTCGAATAATCCACCGATTATGAATAAGTTTTATAAATAGTCTATATTTAATACTCTAAAATAGTATCTAAATATTCGATGTGACAGAGAATAAAATTTAGTTTCCGTAACATACGGGGATTACTATGGAGTTCAGTTGAGAGCGGAGAAAGGAAGCAGCTTTGGCACAACAGTTTGCCGCCCATAAATAGGGCAGCGTGGTTCGTGGAACTAGTACAACTAAAGTAAATCGGGTGGAGATTTCAATTTCATTTCACCACCTGAGATTACTCCTCACTCAGCTTCCGTGTGCTGCTGCCTTGACCTGGACATGGAGGCGGAGGAGGCAGCCGGCGACGAGGTGGTCCCGGAGGAGCCGGAGCGGTCCGTCGTCGTCATCTCCGCCGGCGCCAGCCACTCCGTCGCGCTGCTTAGTAAGCTACTAGCTGCTATGTTGTATACCTAGCCGCGCGCCTCCTATATATGTATGGCCATGCATGGGTGACGGGCGGGCGGACGGTGAATGGCTGCAGCCGGCGGGCTGGTGTGCTCGTGGGGACGCGGCGAGGACGGGCAGCTGGGGCACGGCGACGCGGAGGACCGGCCGGTGCCGACGGTGCTGACCGCCGCCTTCGACGCGCCAGGCATCGTCTCCGTAATCTGCGGCGCCGACCACACCACCGCCTACTCCGACGACGAGCTGCAGCTCTACAGCTGGGGATGGTACTACATACTACGTGGTCACCTCGCCGTTGAATCGACATCTCTCGATGGTCTCTCTCATGCGATGCGCCGGCCGGCTGAATCGATTGCGCATGCAGGGGTGACTTCGGGAGGCTCGGGCACGGCAACTCCAGCGACGTGTTCAACCCGCAGCCCATCGAGGCGCTGCAGGGCATCAGGATCACGCAGATCGCCTGCGGCGACAGCCACTGCCTCGCCGTCACCGCCGCCGGACAAGTGCACAGGTATAGCAGGCTTACATTATATATTATGCTCTAACTAAGTACTAACTAGTTCTTGATGAGATGAATTCCTGCTTAATACCTCCACTTTGGAATCAAGCTCTCAATAGAGTTCTTATCTACGTCTTTTAAAACCTTAAAAAAAAACAAAATCATCGTATCTTCTAAATGGTTGATTCTTAGATGTTTCATACCTTTCACTTAATAGTTTAGGATATCTCCCTCCGGCAGCAACCCCTTGCAGGGGCTGAGCCAGAGTGCCTTTGTCTTTCCCTGCCTTCTTCTCTTCTCTCCCCGTGGCTCCTTTGTCTCTTTTGTAATTTTTCCTTTTTGCTGCGTGTTGCTTCTTTAGAACCCTCGGTGGCTGCCCCTCTAGTGTTCTGGAGCACCCTGTAGGTTTCAACTGTGTTTAACTGTTTTACTCTGCATTCTTTCTTAATATACCAGTAGACCTCTGCTGTCTTTCAAAAAAAATGAATTTCTGCTTAATTTGCTGTTTGTTTCACATTCTTGTGTGATGTTTCTCTATTTTTGAAGAAAAAATCTTCTTTTTTTTTGAAGAAAAATTGTCTCAGAAACTGAATATGAGTAATTCATTTCAGCTAGGGACGTAATCAGCCGAGAATCAGTTAGATACTAAAACTAATTAATTAGATACTTAAATCAGCTAGCTACTAAGAATTTCTAACTAAAATAAATAAGTCTGAATATCTAGCTTGTAAGAATTTAGAGAAGTTAACGTTTACCATTTTCTGGATTCTAGTTTATTTTTAGATTCTACAGTTAACAACTTTAGATTTTATAAATAACTGTAGTTGTCAGAAGCCGAAACAAATAGGCTCTAGTTCTTAATGAGAGGGATTCCTGCTTGATTTGATGTTTGTTTCACATTCTTGTGCGATGTTTCTCTCTTTTTTTCAAAGAAAAATTGTCTCAGAAACTGAATATGAGTAAATCGTTTCAGCTGGGGGCGCAATCAAAATGGGCAGCTTGGCCTTGGAAACACTGAAGACTCCTTGCTCCCACAAAAGATTCAGGCTTTTGAGGTATCAAACATCCTCTAGCTCTGTGCCTCTGTTCAACCCGGCATCTGGGGGCAACATGTAATTTGTTCTTCAATGCCAAGTAGTTCCAAGGAAAATTCTACATTTATAGCCCACCTGAAGATCATCCTGAATGAGGCCATAAGTGCTCGTAATAACGTCCATGAGCCCCTCGATTGTTGGACACTTGTACCCCATTGTATTCAGAAACTGCCTTCGTTTTGAAACAGGAGATTTACTCCTAGGACACTGGTATTTACTCTTTTGTCCAAGTGTATGACATATGCTCCCTAAGTCTAGCTGTCATACATAAGGGACGTGGCAAAAGAGTAAACACCACTCGACTTTGTGGCATAAGAGCAAATATTTCTTTTGAAACTGAACAAATCGTGAAGCCGTACTGCTATCTCATTTTAGAATATGTGTAGACAAATCTCAAAATCTTAAATTATTATTAGATTTGAATATTATAATTTGATACGTGAAAATGATATTGATAGATTTAACGTAAAAATACTTTCGAATAGTTATATTTCTATAGATCTATAAGTACAAAAGTAACATTAGAATATCATTATTGGCGTAATCAAAAAATACACAACATGTTTTTAGTGTTTAGAACCTCGAAGGGTTCGAAGTGTAGACAGGGGTTCGAATTCTGCCTGAGGCCTCTAAAATGGATAATAATCTTCGTGCAGAAGTAGTATTGATTAACACTACAAGTGTTCGATCCCCTTTTACCCTACCGAGGGGAGGGTATTTATAGGCACAGTTACAACAGGATAATACGAAGTTACCTCCTACATCCAACCGACTATTACAGTGTGAATAGTGAATTTACATAGGGGTAGTTTAGTAACCCTCCGTGTGAACGGACCCAAATGCACGTCTTGTTGGAGGAGACAAGGAGCCTATGGTTTCGGAGTCACTCTCAAGTGGTTTTGAGCCTCGCAGCCATACAGGCGAAGGGGGGGTCCGGCTTCGCTGGTGGCTTCGAGCTATTGGTCTGCAAGGGGCTCCGAAATGATCCTTAACGAGACGTCGACCTGCTTCTTCGAAGGGGGCTTCGCTGCTGCTGTTATTAAAGCCCTGTTAGGGTAAAAGTAATTGATGGAATTGTGCCCAAGAGAATTCTATGAAAACCGGAAGTTCTGGCTAAGGGTCGAAAGTTCCGGGTTCTGGAGCATCCAGAAGTTTCGGTTGGACCGGAAGTTTCGGGCCAGCCCCGGTTTTGGTTTTCTGGATGAGCCTGAAGTTCCGGTTTGACCGAAAGTTCCGGGCCTGCCTGGACGAACCGAAAGTTCCGGGTCGAAATAAATTCGATACAGAAGGTTATTTTCGGATGTTCTGGTCCAGGCGAACAGATTAGATCTGTTGGGCTTTAATACAGATTAAAGGCCCGTGACAAGGCACTATATAAAGAGAGGAGGAGCTAGAGCAACTCGAGGACGCGCTTCATCGACTCTACTTCAGTGTCCGAACGCGTCTCGAGGCTCAAGGTAACGATCCATGATCCCATTACACGCATGGTTCCTGAGCTAACGGGATAAAATTTTAAAATTAAGCGCTAGCGTAGCCTTTCCATAACCCAACAGTAATCTATTTAGAATTAGAGATAGTATTAGAAGTTGGGTAGCAGGTAGCGGCAAATCAAGTCCTCAATGTGCTTTCAAGCTTTGTTGCTTGCTGTAGGGAGGTCACTGAGACTCCGTTTGGTACAACTCTAGATCTAGAATTTTTTAGAGCTGGCTAAATCTAACTCCAAGAAATTCTAGATCTGAAGCTGTAGATACATTGAGGGTATTTAGTTGAACAATTTAGTTTTTATTTTGGACTAAAAATAAAAATTTAAACTATTTTATTATAGTATATAAACTCTAGATTCAACATGAATCTCGGAGATAAAGCTATACCAAACGGACCCTAAAGCAAAATAAAGAGAAAAGAAGGAGGGGAAAAAAAATCTGGTTTTGAAAACAAAAGAGGAAACCCAGATACTGCATCTCAGCTCAACCTCAACCTGAGACCAATCAAGATTCCTTACTATTCTTCAGTACACATGGTAAGATTTCTCAGGTTACCGGTGTATGAATACTGACTCTGATCGTTCTTAACGGATCCAGGGTGTCTGCGTAAAAATGATTGCTGCTGGTGCTGAGCACACTGCTGCTGTCACTGAAGATGGCGATCTCTATGGATGGGGTTGGGGTCGATATGGTAACTTGGGACTTGGTGATCGCAACGACCGCTCAATCCCAGAGAAAGTTTCTTCTGTGGAGGTGAACAATCCATCCTACTCTTGATTGTCTCCAATCCAGGTTCATTTGTGTTCTTATCACAGTTTTTTTTCTGAACTTTGCAGGGAGAAAAGATGGTGCTTGTTGCGTGTGGGTGGCGCCATACCATCACCGTGTCCTCGTCAGGTAGCCTCTACACTTACGGCTGGAGCAAGTATGGCCAACTAGGGCATGGTGATTTTGAGGACCATCTAGTTCCACACAAGTTGGAAGCATTAAAACATGTTGACATATCTCAGGTAAATGCATAGCCTTCCATTCTGAATATGTAATCTAGCAACCTGACGAAATTCTATCGTGTGCAACTTTTTTAAGAGGAAGATGATACAAAGTTGCTTTTTTTTGGTGTGTGTGCGCGC
>KE372783.1:231033-262398 GCA_000418225.1 Zizania latifolia | reverse complement strand
ACGACACATGTAGCACAACTTCTACACATGGGCCATGGCACATGTAGTAGTAGCTAGCAAGAGAACTGGAGAAGTCAGTCAACATCTACAGCTGGGATAGTACATGTGCAGAGAGAGAGAGAGAGAGAGAGAGAGAGAGAGAGCATTCTTCTGGTAAATACATGTCTCAGTCCTGTATATGCCACCACATGTTAGTTACATCCGTAAAGCCATGGGGAGAAGCCAAGGTCTCATGTAAGCACCATGGAGAGGAAGAAAGAAATGGACATTCCGGTCTCATTGGCTACTCTTGCTCCTCTGTTGCACAAACTCGTCGTCTTTCATGTACTTCTCCTGCACCTCTGCTGTTGTAGTCACATGTCAAGGAAAGAAAAAGGAGATGCAAAGGTATACGTCTCGATGCATTTCATGGACAATATATAAAAAAGCTCATAGAAACATCTAAGGATCATACAGTGTGCTTGCTAAGTGCTAACATGATGATATGATGCCCCCAAGGCTCACATGTATATCCTAGCAGTAGCAGAAGTAAATCTACATATTGGTCTGGACTCAGGAATATCAAAGCTCCCACAAGTTGTATGTGAAAAGTTGGAAGGTTGCATTGCCATGAATTTGCTGGAATGACATGTAACTTCATTAACTGCAAGGTGGTCTAGTGAAGTTCCATATTGTAATGTTTTACGCCTGTACGTGCCAGAGGGAGTGATTTGAATATTGTACTTCCAGAACACTGAGGATAACATAGAAGGTATGAGAGTAAAGATGATTGTTTGAATAAGTAGTCGCGAGAAGACAGTAAAGGATATCTGTAGTAATCCCAGTCAAGTGGGGCGGCTGCAATTTTGCTGAACTCAACGACACTGCTGTCTATGGAAGAAAATATATAGCCATTGCTTTTGTCAATCAACTTCACAAGATTGCCGACACTTTCCTTGTCCTAGAGGCAAAAACAACTAGTAAGAACCAAGTTGACGGGGATATCAATTGAAATAACAGAATGTTTCCAATAAAGACCTGGATGTCCATAGTTGTAAAATTGACCAAGCTAAAATCATCAATCACATTACATAGCTCCTTGGTAAGTTTCCTGTCAGCAGATTGAACCAAAAAGATTATAAATAACCCAAGCAGTAAAATTAACTACACAATGTAATATAAGCATAAGATCAACTTCATTGCGGTTTTATTTGAATGATTATATGCTTCCTTGGTTACTGCATTTCACTTTATAACAGGTCACACTGAAGCATTAATTGAAAATTTGATCTAGGTTACTGCATTTCACTTTATAACATGTTTCTTGCAATCCCCAAGAAACAAAAAATCAGATGCATCCACAGCTCCTCTGTTTTGTTTTCCAACTTTAGATCAGTGCAAGTTCTTAATCTTTCATGAACAAGGTTAGTGTTGTTTTTTTGCACCAGTACATCAGTTGCAGGTTACAACAGGTTTCTCCATAAACAAAGAAATGAACAAAAAGGTGCTGCATGTTTATTTCACGATATTCCCCAAAGAACTGGAGATGCATGCTTAGTAATGTCAAATTTGGTCAAGTTCAAAGGTTTCAATAGGTGCAAGGTGCAACATGGATTGCATGAATTACTTGCTAAGGCAGTGAAGTTAGGCATTTGTTGTTTGGATTTTGAAAATCTACCTGTACTTGGCAGAACGAGGATCTTGATCAAGATGGTGTTGCAAATAAGACAGATCCTCGACATCAGTGTAGAAGTTGAGGTTGAATGCTGGAAACCAAGAAGATGGGTAATTATCACACAGAAACATGTAATCAACTATAATCTGCTGCAGCCAAGCAGAGTACCTAAGTTTCCATAGTTCTCAATGAGGTCGATCTTTGACAAAACATTAATGTGAGGTAGCTCCAAGTGTAGCATTGTTGACAATGAAAGAAGCAAAGCACTGACATACTTCCCAGGATCACAGCATAAATGGGCATCAATAAGGTGCACAGCAGTGAGCTGCAGAATACCAAGAAAAATTGTGAGTAATGTAATTCATTAGCATAATCAAGGAACTCTGAATAGGATTGAACACAGATTGTACCCGCAGGTTTAGCCTTTTGATAAGTTTATTGATAATACTCCTTGCATTTGAGTGTAGGAAGAAAAGTTCCACTTGACCCGGGAAATCAAATAACAGATAGTGATCTGCAACAATCATCACCTTTGAGCAAGTCACATAGGAAAATTGTGACATTTGACCAGTATTACTGTCTAGGCACTTTAGTACTCCTGTACTACGATCTTTCAAAAATAGCTCAATAAACAGCAGGTATACTTTGTAACAAGCTGATACAAGAGATCTCCATTTTACAGATCTTGCAGGCTGCAGCTCAACAGTATGGTTTTATTTGAGGAGAAATACATCCTGTACTCACCTTCAATAAGAGGTTTCAACTTTTCCTCAAGCCAGTCGATATTTTTCTCCAAGTAGTCCATGCAATACACAAGCCCTGACACAAATACGAACATCATAACATAACTAACCATATAAATACAGTTGATAGGCTTGATTCCTGAACACTGGGGCACTGGGCCAAACCTCCATTTGGACCAAGCGAATGCTCAGCCATGACATCACTTAGTTTTATGAGGTCCTCAATGTTGATGGCACATTCATATCTAGTTATCGCTGTCAAGGATACATTTCAGGTGTAACTGCAGAACATCAAGCCAACAACCACCAAGTGATATGATATAATACAGGAAATGGAGCATTTTACAGCTCAAAGAGCAGAGGATACGGCAACGCGTCATTCGCGGGATCGAGATTGACAACCGCGACTTTCCTGCAATGCAACAATGAAGCACATGAGTTAGGCAGGAAAACAGTTAACACAGCTGCAAGTAGGGGATCTCTTCAGGAGCAAGCTCAATGCCTCCATGTGAGAAAATTATCCACCTCGCCTCACTCTCCGAACCTTCACCCTCCTATGGCACAAACCCAGCATACTCAATCTGAAATTTACTTACTAATTGAATCCAGCGACCCAGTTCTTGCTCTCCACACTTCCTAACTGAATTGCATAGCGAGTCTACTTCCAGCCTCCCGGGCAGTAAGCAATATGCTTCAGTACCCCGAACGGAACGCAAGGCCAACCAAGCATTTGGAACATACACGCAGCACCGGAGTCACGCGCAAGAAGAGGCCATCCTGGGATGGAGAGCACCGGCGAAGATTGAAGCAGAAGTAGCACGATTTTACCTGCCGACGAGGGAGAGGAACTGGGACATGCCGTTGCAGTAGGTGGTCTTGCCGGAGCCCGGCGGCCCGATCACCACCTGCCCGAACACCATCCTCCGCCTCCTTCCCGGGTGGTGCCTCCTGGCGCTGGACGGAGTAGGGTTTTGGGATCGCCGGAGATGGCGGTGGCGTCAGCGCTGGCGACGCGAGGCGAAAAGAATTAACTTTTCTAAGGCGAGACGAGATCTCTTCGGCTTTACTAGTTTTGGCCCATAATAAATGAAGGATTCGATTGCTTCAGCAGCCCACGGCCCAGTAGAAGCCTTCCGCTTATGGACCGGCCTGACCACCGCGGCTGCTCGTGGCAAGCGCATGCGCCGCCGTGTCCCGCCGACATGGCCGACGGCGGCGGCTCCGGTCGCCGTCGTCACCGTCACCGTAGAGGCGGTGCTGCCCCTCCTGGAGCGAGCGATCTCCGCGGGCGACGTGCGACGCCTCGGCGCGGCGACCCACGCGCTCCTCGTCAAGACGGCGCTCACCCATCACACCCTCCTCTCCAACCGCCTCGTCGCGCTCTACGCGGCGCTCCCCTCCCCGTCCACCTCCCTCGCCGCCTTCGCCGACCTCCCGCACAAGAACGCGCACTCGTACAACACCCTCCTCGCGGCGCTGGCGCGGGCCCGCGCCACCCTCCCCGACGCCCTCCGCCTGCTCGACGCAATGCCGGCATCCTCCCGCAACGTCGTATCCTACAACACCGTCATCTCGTCCCTCGCGCGGCACGGCCGCGAAGCGGAGGCGCTCCGCGTGTTCGCCCGGCTGGCCAGGGACAGGGGCCTGGGGCAGCAGCAGGTGGCCATCGACCGGTTCACGGTGGTCAGCGCTGCAAGCGCATGCGCTGGGCTCGGTGATGCGAGTCCACTCCGCGTGGTGCATGGCACGGTGGTGGTGTCGGGGATGGAGGTGACTGTCATTATGGCCAATGCAATGCTGGACGCCTACAGCAAGGCCGGGAGAGTGGAGGATGCGAGGAGGGTGTTCGATCAGATGACTGTTCGTGACTCGGTATCTTGGACGTCGATGATTGCAGGGTATTGCCGGGCAGACAGACTTGACCATGCGTTGCAGGTGTTCGACATGATGCCGGAGCATGACGCAATCACATGGACAGCACTCATCTCTGGGCATGAGCAGAATGGGGAGGAGGAAGTTGCTCTGGAGCTTTTTGAACGGATGTTGGGTGAGGGGGTCATGCCAACCCCGTTTGCCATTGTGTCATGTCTGGGTGCATGCGCCAAGCTTGGGCTTGTCGCCCGAGGGAAGGAAGTGCATGGCTTCATCTTGCGCAAGAGCATAGGTTCAGACCCTTTCAACATTTTCATCCACAATGCCCTCATTGACATGTACTCCAAGTGTGGTGACATGGTAGCAGCCATGGCAGTGTTTGACAGGATGCCTGAGAGGGACATCATCTCTTGGAATTCCATGGTGACAGGGTTTTCACACAATGGCCAGGGAAAGCAGTCACTTGCAGTGTTTGAGAGGATGATTGAAGCTGAAGTACAGCCAACCTATGTTACTTTTCTTGCTGTCCTCACAGCTTGCAGCCATGCCGGTCTAGTCTCTGATGGCCGTCGGATTCTTCAATCAATGCAGGACCATGGTATTGAACCAAGACCTCAACACTATGCCGCCTTCATAGATGCTCTTGGTCGGAACCGCCAGCTTGAAGAAGCAAGTGAGTTCATCAAAGGCTTGTCATCCATGATTGGTCTGGGTACAACTGGATCATGGGGGGCCCTCCTTGGTGCATGTCATGTTCACGGAAATATCGAGATTGCAGAAGAAGTGGCGAAGTCCCTATTACAGATGGAGCCTGAGAACAGTGGTCGGTACGTTATGTTGTCAAACATATACTCAGCGGCAGGACAGTGGGACGATGCACGCCAGGTCAGGGCTCTCATGAAGGGGAAAGGCTTGAGGAAGGATCAGGCTTATAGTTGGATAGAAGTGCAGAGAGCAAAGCACACGTTCATCGCTGATGACTCGTCTCACCATGAGGCAAATGAGATATATGAGATGCTAGATAAACTTTGTCATCATATGCTCATTGTAGGGGATCCTATTGAGGACAAGCTTGTTTTGTGCTGAAAGACACGCCTCTTTCATGAAAGAATTGCTCTAGCATTGCAGGAACAAGCCTGCTGGACTCTGGCAGCCAGGTGACCTCAGCTGCTTTTCCTTCAGCATCCTTGAAATGGCAGTGTGTTTCAAGGATGCCACAAAGAAGTGTCAAATCCAAAAAAATTGGGTATTGTGTTTCTTCGAGGTTGCAAGCATAGATGAACTCAGACAATTTTGATCCATTTCGAGCTTGACATCCTGAAGGATCAAATTTTCACCCGAGGATGACAATTGATGAGGGGCATTAGACTCTAGAGCTTTGGGTCATGCCGCAGCAGAGCTTGCAATTGTCTGATCCAGCTCAATTTGGGAATTTGAAGAATCAACTACAGAGTCAAAAATTCCCCCTCTGCAATAGACGTAGGGATTCGGGAAGTTGGTAGGATAAATTCTTGAGCTTTTCGCTTCTTGTAACTTGAACGTTCAGAGAACATATACTTTTTTTTTATGCGGAAAGGAAAGTTTGATTGAATTTCGCAACGGATGATTCATACCAGAGTTGGAGTCCATCTCATCGTCAATTGACAATTGTCAAGCATGAAATTACCTACTTACGCAGCAGTTCATTTGTAATCGAAAGGCATCTGATGAAGGCGACGAAGAACAGTTTGATGATGATGATGATGAAACTTCTCAAGGCCATACGTTGGAACAAGAATATGCCTGAGCGCTGAAGATGCTGTAGCCCTGGTACAATTGCGCACGCGTTGTAAAAGTAGGATGGTGGAAACTTCAGAGTGGGCAGTGCAGCTTTACATTGGGTGGCGAGGCAGTGGATTGGAGCATTGGAACATCGGGAGAATCCAAGAGACACACCTGCACAGTGCACTCTACCATATTGAAGCAGCAGCAGCAAGGCTATGGAGATGCAGAGGAACAGAACAGAACAGCATGCACGCAAGAGACAAGAAAGAAGAACATAGCAGTAACCAGCAGAGCAAGTTGATGAGAAGGAGCTAGACAGCTAGTCCACTCGCCACAAGGTCCATATGATGATGCACCAGCAAAGCACAGCGTTGGCCGACTACTCTGGGCTGGTTTGGGTAGAGTAGCAAACCAAAAATTTAGGCGACCAAAATCTCGGTACCGCCCACATGTTAGTCTCTTGTTGTCGCAGAACCAAATTTTGGTGCTGCCAAAACCTGCCAAAGGTTTAGCACTGCTGAATTTCAGTAGGGTATGAAACCAAACCTGCCCTTTCATCTACCAGATAAGAGCTTATTTACAGACCGAAATTTTAGCTCATTTCACAATTCCGACCTGTCAGATAAAGCCTAAGTGAGAACGAGGGGAGTACAGTGCAGTGCAGAGCATGGCATTGCATGCGTCACAGGTGATGTAGACACGCAGTAGCAATCAACCCGTGAAGAGGCTTTTGCCCTGCAACGCTACAGGTGAAAGGCAGCTTCTATCCTGCTCTTGTTCGTTCGTTCGTTCCTTCTCCACCCAGTCGCCATCACCATAGCAGCTCACCTCCCCTTCCGCTTGGTGGACGAAGGCTGCAGAGGCCACAGGCAAGCAGCCACCATGATTCATCCCTGTCCGTCGAGGCACAACTCAAGGTGCCCCCATGCCCACGAGCCACACTTCCGGCGTGTTGCGTCGACGGATCCATGAGCTGAATTTGGGTTCCAGTCCCTTGTGCCACTACTGCCACCTCTTTTGTGCATTCTTACCAGGGGATCCGTATCTGATTCGGACATCGTTCGCCACGAACAGTATCGAAAGCTTGCTGATCAGATGTTGACATCCAACAAATTTTACAATTTAGTTTTTTTAAAAAACTTATTTCATAAATAGACCACTAAAAAAACTTATTTCAGAAGTAGACTCGAAGCTCAACGTTAAAGCTATTATCGTCGAACATTAACAGCTTAGCTTCAGGTCGCTGGAGCTAACCTCGCTGTCACGCTAGCCGACGGAGCTGACGTGGCAAGGGAGCTCCATTAGATCAAGTTGTTTCACTTATTGTTCTGAACAAAGAAGACAGCGTAGTATAGTAGTCCGCCGCGCGTGCTACCAAGTGACACACTAGGGTTTGATCCCTGCAAGAGTTGTTTTTACCTTTTAAACAATAAATCAGATGGACCTTAGCATCAACAACTTTGGCGCTGAGCTCTTTTGCCACGTCAGCTCCGTCGTCAATGGTTCTAGCGCTGAGCTTCAGGTCTACTTTCGAAATAAGTTTTTGCAGAGGTCTATTTATGAAATAAGTTTTTTAAAAAAGGTTAAATTATAAAATTTGCTGTGTTGCTATCTGTGTACCGTCGTCTTAATTTGGCATTGCACTCTTTCTAATTCAGACAGAACTGCTCTCGGTTGACACAAACTACACTATGGCTACATCCTGCCAAACACAAGCACGTGGTGATAACCACGCAGCACAGGATCATCGGCATCTCCAGAGCTTGTGAGGGTTTAAGTCGATGCTGCATGGAAGGCTTGAAAATGATGGGATGATATATGCCACTCAGCTGCCTGCCATCTTCAGAGCCGAACAACAACCAAGCATGTGCCAAGAACGAATGAAGGTCCCATCATTCCAACCCAGCCATGGCAATGTGCGCACCTCCACTGATCGATCGATTGGACGGACGCAGAATTGCATCAGCAGGGCGTCACCACCACCAGGTGGTGGGTGCACCCGCTCTGCATGACAGGTGGGCCACCCCACCCTCAGGGTGTTAGGTTTACCTCACGTGTGCTGGCAATGGCATCCATTGATCCCCCAGCACCGGCTCCAGTGGCGGACATGCCCTGCCACAAAGAAGCACACCATGCATATGACCCCAAAAGATAAAGCCAAAGCCAAAGCCAAGAAATCCAGAGAAACTGTGGGGGCGACAGCCAGGGTGCTGCCTCCGCACCATGGAAGGGAAGGGTACAGTAAAATAAATTCTAACTCTTAATCTCTTTTTATCTAAGGATTAAAAATAATTTCTAATATTATCTTGACTAGTAGTGGTACATTTAGAAACAATAAAATCGTCCAAAAACGAGTGATGTGTTGATGTCAACTGATGGGTTAAAGAAATATATGTAAATTCCCTAATAACAATTATACTCCAAATATAATTAATTAAAATACTAATTTATCATTCGAAATCGATATAAAAGATCGATTCTATTAGTAGTATAAATATATAATACTATCAGTATAATGCACCGTAATAGTGCTCTTTTTCTGGGAGCATAAAGGATTAGGGAGTTGCTGCAAGATTCAGCACCCCATGATTTGATCAAGTGTACACGTAATTAAATCTCATGAAGATAAGCATCTTTCGGGCTGTTAGGCAAGCAGCTGGTTCAGGCGTTACTGAATCGCTTGCCAATCATATATACTTTCACTAACGTCTCTTCTCTTATTTGTTTCGAACCCCAGGTTCCATTTGGTGAATCTGTTCACAAATCCTCATTATGAGATGGCCATACTTCCTACCAAGAAAGATGGGTTGGGATGCAACTTGCTGGCATGAGTCATTTCACCAACTGGCCATTGTCTAAGTTAATCCTCATAGAGGTCTCTTCTTCACAGGTGAGCTGATCCTTGTGATAATTATTGTGCCTGCCAAGACAGACAAGAATTTACGCCAGTTGATTCATGAATAATTTGACATGATTGGTGTATCCCTTCGACGCAGCAATATAAAATGACAACATTTGGGTTGCTTCTTCTCCAAGTGATGCCCCTTGTGCTTTTGTCACAGATCATATAATAGCTGCGGTCAAGGGGTACATATGGCTTGACAATGGTGACGCCTGCATGACGTGAGCAAGAATGCAATGGTCAGGGGGAAGCAGACAGTGTGTACTCAGCTCAGATGTTGCCACTCCAAAACCAGTGGGGAAGCTCCAAAAAAAAATAAATGGGTACAAAATTGGACTGATATAATCTAACTTACTTAACTAGTCTGTTGGTTAGACTATAAGAAATACACTATATTAGACTAATTGGTGCATATAGGGTCAGAATACGAGGGTAATAGCTGAATTTTTCTTGAGAGATTGCATTTTCACCCACAATGAATAGTTAGGATTATATTAGACCGATTGGTGCATATAGGGCCAAAATATGAGGATAATAGCTGCATTTTTCTTGAGAGATTGCATTTTCACCCACAACGAATACTTGGGCTTCGCCTCTGTTCAAAACCTTATGCTTTTAAAGTACATTGATATATAATATATAATATATAGATTATGTAATATAGCCTTAAAGAAAGTAATGATAGAAATCCAATTCAGTCAGTTAGTGACTATTAAACAAAAATACCCTATACCTACCACTACCAGAGATCTAATATAACATAACAAATAAGCCAGCAATCCTTCGCTGTCACCAATTATATCAAAGGCCGGATGAACACTTTATCAAGTATGGACTATGGAATGATTCAATTATTATTTCTGTCCCCTCTGAAAAATAATATACATCTGCACACTAGTGCAGACAACGATAGATAGCAGTGCATCATGGATTCATGATCCAGCAGATGTCTCCTCACAGCAGTATCATTAGTTCCCTCCGGAAAATAAGAGGGAAATTTAAGCATAGCAAAACGTTGCCCTCGCTTTGCTGCCAGCCGCCTCAAAAAAAACCTCAGCACTCCTTGTCAGGGCTGCCCGACAGTTCGGTGAACCAAAGCGAAAATAAAAATAAGGACCCATTAAACATAAAGAAACATGTTAGTTAGTTTAGGTTTGGTCGGCACAACCAAATCGTTTGCTGATTAGCTATTAAACCAAAGAATCAGGCATACAAAGAAAGCAAAGAGTCTATCTAACGTGTAGATTGCAACATCTAAAATTTAGAAAGACCTCCTACGTTTCAAGAGCTCTGTGATGGCCGCCCCGCTCGCTCCCCTCACACTCGTATATACACATGCTCCCTATAAGTAGAACCCACCCACTCACCAGGATCAGCAAGCTTCCCATTGCAAATTCGATCACCATCTCTGCCAACTTGCATTAACTGTTGTAAGCTGCAGTGCTAGCTTGAAGCATGGGAGGAGTCACCAACTTGCCTCCAGGTTTCCACTTCTTCCCCTCAGATGAGGAGCTCGTCGCCCACTTCCTCCGCCGCAAAGCCTCGCTGCTCCCGTGCCACCCTGACATCATCCCGACACTGACTCCGCACCGCTACAATCATCCATGGGAGCTGAATGGTGTGCAACTACATCCTCGATATCATCCATTGATTTGCTCTCTCTACTTGTTACACAGATAATATTCAGTGCTGACGAAAAAAATCACCATTAATCTCAAGGCAAAGCACTGCAGGCTGGGGATCAGTGGTACTTCTTTTGCCATGCAACACAAAGTAGGACATCATCGAACGGGTGCTGGAACCCCATTGGAGAGGATGAAACAGTAACAAGTGGAGGTCGTAGCGTTGGGTTGAAGAAAACACTCGTATTCTCTATGGGAGAGCCCTCTCAAGGCATCAAAACCAACTGGATCATGCACGAGTACCATCTGCTAGATGGAGACTGCATCGGCGGTAGCAGCAACTCGACAGGCTCAAGCTCTAGCAGGAAGAGAGGCCACTCAAGCATAGTAAGTACTACGTAATTGATGCATCTCCTCTAGCTTGCTTGCTCAGATCTCCACAGCTCAACTAATCGCGTATAAGGATTAAGGACTAACTGGGACGCAAAAATAAAAATTCATGCATGGTCATTACAGGAGTCCAGCAGCTGGGTGCTGTGCCGGGTGTTCGACTCAAGCTGCGGTTCACAAGTGAGCTTCCATGGCGAGGGCACCGAGCTTTCATGCTTGGATGAGGTGTTTTTGTCGCTAGATGACTATGATGAAGTAAGCTTGCCGAATAAATATAACTAGAACCTAGCTAGTCAATACTCCTTCTGTTTTATATTATAAATTGTTTAACTTTTTTTACAAGCCAAATATTGATCTATAGCTTTAACCACTTTTATAAAAAATATATCAACAACTATAGCATCTAATAAATACACTATTAATACATATTTGATAATGAATTTAATAAAACTAATTTGATGTTGTATTTGTTGATATATTTTTCTATAAAAATGGTCAAAGTTATAGAAATTTGACTTATAAAAAAAATCAAACGTCCAATAATAACAGTACTCAGTAGAGGTGACGGTAGGTCCTACGCCTATCAAACCATTTGATTAGTTATGATGGTGAAATCTACATAAGCTGTTGAATTATGAATGATCAAATGGTCTGGTAGGCATTGAACCCAATCCAGTCCATCCGAGATTATTACCATGTAATTAATTATCTCCCAACGATCGAGTATGTTGGGCTTGTGTCAGATAACTGTGGCATATGTACCTGAGGCACGAGCCGCTTCTAAAAGATCAGATATTTTCTCTACCATCTGGTTATCTACTTTGGCTAATTAATGAAGCAATCGATATTTCCATATGATCAAAGCAGGCACTAATACATGCTGCTTGAGGTATATACCAATGTAGAAATGTAGCTATTTAATTATAAGCTCGTGCAGTTGCTTGCTACATCAAATTATCTTGAGAAGGTCGGTGGAGCTTACGCGAGCATATTGCCGTCAATGGAAATCATGATATAAGCGTTTAATAAAGGACGTCTGAATCGAGCGCGGGGCTGATCAGTAGAGTAGAATTGCTATCACATCATATCAATGTCTTCGTTGTTATAAGTATTCTTTTCTAATTCAGTGTTGATGACAACAGTTTGATCCGTCAGGTGATCTTAATATCTCACTGAAATTCTGAAATTCTAGATGACACAATTAACCTGAAATATTAGATCTGTACTTACTTACGCTCACAAGCATGAGTGCATGTGGTTAAGGAAATCGTGCTCACGTGAACTCATCAAACTTGCCAGTCCAGTTATCATGCAGGTGGGCCCTGCTAGAGTTTCCAAACCATGATTGGTTTGTTCATTGCCTAATGGGTGGCTTTAGGACACTAATAGTGGGACAGTGTCTATTCAATAACTTTATCTACTCAAAAGTTTTGACAAATTGAGAAATCTACACATGGAAATTCTATGGTATAATTATTGTCTGTACTAGGAGTTGTTAATTTGCCTGCTCATGATTTCAGATGGATGCTCAAACTTTTCCCAACTTAAACAGAGTTACAACATGATGAATTATTCCAACATATATATAAGTGAGTGGGGACAGTTGACAAAAAACAAACAAACGATCAATTAAACAGTCATGCTAATGGTCTACATTGCTATCATTTCAATTGCTCTTTGTTGATCATTCTGACGAAATAAAACAATTATAGCTGAATAGAAAGTTCAAACTGTGGCAATTGATAACTGGATAGCATATTGCGATAACCCCTACTGGATGCTGTATATGCAGTATTAATATTCGGGTACATACACAAAATATCTCAATGTTGAGCAGTGATGCCACTTTGATTGGGCAAAACATGGCAAGTAAAACGTTAGTCCTTGCAGAAACAAAAGAAGCCAACAACAAATCGGCAAGGAACCAAAATTTCACAATTAGTTTTTTATTAAAACAAAAGGTTTTAAAACAACCCAAAAATCAGAGATGTAGCGGTCAAGAACTAGCATGCGAGACGGCCGCATCCGCCGAGCTTGTGGCCATAGGAAGCAAGTCTAGTTCGGATCTATGGCTTAAGTTAGGAAACTGATGCCCGGCTCAGCTACTTCCTCCGTTTCATAATACCTGTCGTCCTGCAGTTTAAAAATTGTTTTTCACAAAGAGTGTCGTCCTAGATTTTTTATTGATATATGTAGGAGTACTGGTACTAATAGCACTAATTAATTACTTGTAGTGTTGTGTGAAATATTCTAATTGATTGATTTGTTGTAATTCCTAAGGCAACTTTAACTGATAAATAGGGATAATTTAGTCTTTTTCAACTATACTTAATTTTTGTACTATGATCTAAAACGACATGTTTTGTAGGACTAGGACTAAGAGAGTAATTCCGTTAAAATCTAGACTAGGTCAAGTTCGGTCTGAAAAGGGCACGGGCCAAAAGTGCAGATTTGAGCCTAGATTGGCATTGTCTTTTTGATGCTAGGCTCAGGTTTTTAAAATTTTTCGACTTTTCTAGCTTTATGTGTAGCAAATCGAGAAGTTTCGGGCCAGCCCCGGTATTCGATTTTCTGGATGAACCAGAAGTTCTGGTTGGACCAGAAATTTTGGGTCGAGAATTAATTCGATACAGAAGGTCATTTTCGGATGTTCCGGCTGTAGCCGAAAGTTCCGGCTATAGCCAGAAGTTCTGGACCAGACGAACAGATTAGATCTGTTGGGCTTTAATACAGATTAAAGGCCCATGATATGGCACTATATAAAGAGAGGTGGGGTAAGCACGAAGGGGTTTTGCTGGTTGTTGTTATTACTTCTAGTTGAGAACCCTAGCCGCCACCTCTCCTCTCTCCACGATCATAAGTGTTGTGATTGATCTTTCGGATCTCGCGAGTGGTGCTAGCACGCCGGCGCGAGGTGATCCCATCCCTGTACGTGTGGATACCGTAGAGGCATCGTTGCTGTATCGGTGCTGTTCTTCTTCCTTGGAGAACACCGGATTACGCCGACTTCGTCGCCGACGAACGAACGGAGCTGTGAGGAGCAGATCGAGGACGCGCTTCATCGACTCTACTTCCGCTGCCCGAGCGCGTCTCGAGGTTCAAGGTAACGATCTATGATCCTATTGCACATATGGTTCCTGGGTTAACGGGGTAAATTTTTAAAATTAAGCGCTAACGTAGCCTCCCCATAACCCTACAGTGTATACAGCGCATGATGTGGCATTTCACACTGATAATTTAGCACTTTTTTGTTTTATATTATAAGTCATTTAAAAAAAATTTAAGTTAGACTTATTAAACTTTGACTAAATTTAAATAAAAATATATTAACATTAAAATATTAAATAAATATATTATTAAGTCATACTTTATAGTTGATTTAATAAAACTATTTTGATATTGTAATTGTTGGCATATTTTTTATAAAATTAGTCAAAGTTAGATAAATTTGACTTATCAAAAAGTATTGTTTATGTAATATGTCACCTTGTAAGGGATTTATCTGCAAATCAGATGAACAAAAGATTAGGAAAGCGTGTGTGTAGGTGCAAAGCAACGCTATTATATTTCTCCCCCTAAATCCCCAAATCAAACTTCATTTATATCCACGTGAGGAACCGTTTTCTTTTTATTTGTTTTAATAAATGGATACTCTCATCTTGTATTGAAGGCTAATATTAGTTTTGTAACAACTCAAAATGAAGTACGATGAATGCATAAGCACACAACTAACAGGTCTTATCTTCACCAATCTATTATATGTATTACTTAAGTCAGTCCGAAAAGGAGCCACCACTTCCACTTTGGAGGTATGTTAATTGGAAAAATATACACTGTTAGATCATGGTGAGTCTACGTCATAAAGATACAGATTTAATGCTAAAGTTGTATAAAAAATATAATTATATCTATAGTATTTGTAAAAAGTGGAACTATATTTCTATATCAAATCCAATTCTACTTCAAAAAACTCTAATCTAGTGTCGGACAAAATTAGGAGGGACAATACACTAGTTGCACTAACTACACCACTAGAGATCATTCCTAGAACTAGCAATCCAAGAAAAAGGGAGTGAACACGAGGCTTTGGTTTTTTAGGGAGATGAGGCTTTGAGTGTCTCGCTTGGAGGTAGTTCTTCGTTTGCCTAGTGATGGATGCCTCCTTTGCGAGACACACTTTGATGAGTATTATAATTATGGTGTGTTCGTTGGTCCGATCTTTCGGTAATTAATGAACGACATCCATTGATGAGTGACATTGATGATCTGAATACAATCATACAGGATGTTGCTCTAGCTAAGGTGCAATGTCATATGTGATTCCTTGAGATTGCTAATATGGCCACGATGTAGCTGACCTTATCTTTGCAATGCGATGAAGAACAATGCAAAAAGAAGATAAATGAGCAAATGATATTGCTAGATATAAAAGACACACGTATCTATATATTGGTCTAGTCGACAATAGAGACAACATGGAGTTTGTACGCACACAAGGACTAAACATAATATAAACAAAACCTAACCTAAAAGTGATGTCAGTGGATGTTGTTGTTATCATGATTGTTTGATTCATTAGCATTCAAAATTTATCTATGAAATAAATTACTCCTTTCCTTCACGGATACTTGTCGGTTTTGATCACTTTTCTTATTCAAAAACACTTGTCAGTTTTGTTTACCGAGAAAATCTTTTTTTGCCACATATCAACGCACCCCTAGCCACAATGTGGCTCCGCCACTGACCCGGTGTGGTGCTGCATCATCCCCCATTGTCCGCCCATAGTACGAGCTGAAAAGTTTAGTTTTATACATCAACCAGCCCACACATTTCTTCAAGATTTTAAAATTTTAACTATATCTAAAAAATCGTATTCAGAGGTTATGCCATGCATATACATCTGTTTTCTCTCATCTGTTTCAATGTTCTATAATTGTTTTGGTGTAGTTCTAAATTTATACAATTCTCCTGTGTTTCTCTTGATGCCTTGGTGGAAATAGTAAAAGAGAAAAAAAAAACATGAATGGAGCAAAAGAAGGAAGTGCAATATTATTCTCGAATGGTAGAAGAGAGAACAGAGGGGTTTTAGTAAAAATATCGCTTTTTCTCAATTTTATCTGTTCTAATTTGACTCACAAGTTGAAATTGTGATATCCAAAGCTATATGATAGTGATGGTAAGCATGCTTCATAGTTATATCGAAATGATTCAGAAAATAGAACTTCATGAAAAAAAAATCAACTTCCTTCAAGTGAATCAAACCTTTCGATGGATACAATCTATATAAACGAAAAGCAGTAGCTGAGACAAAGGTGAATCCTTAAATCTGAAAGAAAAGAGAGAAAGTCATAGAAATTCTTTCATCAGTAAATATGAAAGGCTAATCATACACATCATTCTGGCAGCTAATTTAAGAAGAGGTTGGCTCTCCCTAAGCTAGCAAAGAGGAACACCACTTGTTCTTTTTTTTTACCTTTTTTTTGGAAAAACGAAGTACACCTCTATATACCCCTTTATTTTATATTATAAGTTGTTTAAATTTTTCTGAAGGCAAACTTTTCTAATTTTGATCAAGTTTGAAGAAAAAATATTAACATTTATAATATCAAATAAATACACTATTAAAATATATTTTATGGTGGATTTAATAAAACTAATTTAATATTATTGTTGTTGATATATTTATCTATAAAATTGGTCAATATTTGAGAAATTTGACTTAAAAAAGTCAAACGAATTATAATACGGAACAAAGTGAGTAGTTTTTTTCTAAATATTTGATCACTGAAGCTTATCTGAAGAGTTCATGGTCATATAGGTCATATAGGAGCCCTCATCAATTCAAAAGCTTATAACCTTCTGAATTATATGTTAAGTTTGCATGATAACTTTGCCTGTGAGATAATTAAATTTGTTAAACGTGAAAAGGACTCCACACCACAGCACAGCACCCAAACACTGTGACAGAGTTCACCAGCCAACAGTAAAATGCTTAAAATTTTTTGAAATAGCTAAATTTTTAAAGCATTTTCCTGTTGTACTTAAAAAAAATGGTCCAAACTTAATTTTTTTTTTTGCCAAACTTGTACTTCAGTTCCTCAGGACATTTTGAAAGCCACCAGGCTAAATTTTTTTCACGTATTAGAAATGCACATCGGATAATTTTTTCAGGTGGGGAGAATTAGCACTCATCATCTTTTATGTGCACCGTACGATTTAAATCGAACGGCACAGTAGAGATCAACGGGACGGCTAGCCTAACAGAAGGCCTAACACCGCAAACCAGGTTCGTTCAAGCTTCTGCAGTCGCCGCATGCTCCTATGGTGGGTATGTGATTCTCTATTTTCTCCTACTTGCCACTCATCACTCTCTGCACTGTACATCGACGAAGGCAATGATAGAACAAGTCAACGACTGAACAATTGGTATCTGAGGCTTCAACTTTTGTTTAGGAAGTAGCTAAAAAGTTGTGTATCCGTGTCAGATACTTCTAGCAGGATGTATTCGCATCAGATACTTTTGACATGACGTATCCATGATTTTTTCAATATTAAAAAAAAAAGGATATTTTCCGATACTTGCCAAAGAGGGTCTTAGTCTACCCTTATTTGGAGGCTAACTGAATTTTTTTCTCCTACACAATTATTTCAGCTCTGCTGTTAGCTTGCTTGCTGGGTCGTTGTTGCTGCACGTGAAAATGTTGGTGCAGCCATTGAGGCCAATTGCTATGATTGGTTGCACTTGGGGCTGGGCCTAACAGAAATAGTGCACCTAAGCACCATTTTTTGCAATGGCAAGTGCACACTATAGCTCCTCAATGGGAGCAGGCAAAGGGCCAAATCATGGCAATGAGAGGGCCCTTGTGATGTGATGGAGATGGTGATAGGAGAACCAAAGAAAGAAAGAGGAGGGGGTTTAGTGCTGTTCCTAGACAAGGCTATCTGCATTCTATAGTCTCCGTACCTAATACATGGGTAGTGAAAATTAGAGAGATATACCATTTAAATATTTACATAATGTATAGTCATATTTAGACTGATTTCTAGGCTAGAAGATGCATAAATTAGATTTATTGAGGTATACATATGATTAATAGAAAATACTAAATATTAATTTCTTTTTAGACTGTCAACGCACCCCTAGCCACAATGTGGCTCCGCCACTGAGCCGACGTGGTGCTACATCATCCCCCATCCCCCATTGTACGAGCTGAAAAGTTTAGTTTTATGCACCAATCAGCCCACACGTTTCTACAAGATTTTAAAATTTTAACTATATCTAAAAAATCGTATTCAGAGGTTACACCAGATACATCTGTTTTCTCTGATTTGTTTCAATGTTCTATAATTGCTTTGGTATAGTTTACAATTTATACAATTCTCCAGTGTTTCTCTTGATGCCTTGGTGGAAATAGTAGAAGAGAAAAAAACATTAATGGAGCAAAACAAGGAAGTGCGATATTATTTTCGAATGGTAAAAAAGAGAACAGAGGGTTTTCAGTAAAAATATCGCTTTTTCTCAATTTTATCAGTTCTAAATCCATTCACAAGTTGAAATTGCGATATCCAAAGCTTTATGGTAGTGATGGTAAGCATGCTTTATAGTTATATCGAAATGATTCAGAAAACAGAACTTCACGAAAAAAATCAACCTCCTTAAGTGCAGCAAACATTTCGACAAATACAATCTATATAAACGAAAAGCAACAGCTGAGACAAAGGTGAATCATTAAATCTGAAAAGAAGAGAGAGAGAGTCATAGAATCAGTAAATAGGAAAGGCTAATCATACACATCATTCTGAATTTTTCGGAAGTCAAACTCCTCTATTTTGACCAGATTTAAAGAAAAATTATTAACATTTATAATATCAAATAAATGCACTTTTAAAACATATTTTATGATGGATTTAATAAAACTAATTTAATATTATAGTTGCCCCATATATTTTTTATAAAATTAGTTAAAATTTAAGAAATTTGATTTACAGAAAAGTCAAACAACTTATAATACTAATACGAGACAGAGAGAATAGTTTTTTTTTTCTAAATATCTGATTACTGAAGCTTATCTGAACAGTTTATGGTCATACAGGGCACTGTAGTACTGAAGTGCATGGCACTACAGATGGAATCAGATCTCATGGCCAAACATGTACTGTTATTAGTCTTGCCTGCACTAGCTTGATCTCTCTCTTGTTTGTTCCAGCACTGGATCACAAACATATCCAATATATGGCCTTCCCTTTTTGTGAAAAAAAAACTGTGGCACAAAGTTGACTTGCAATCATTTTCAAGGAATTATTCGATGATGGAGACCTAAAGACCTTGCATTATGTCAGCTATGGAATAATACTTCTGTATTTTGTCCAGACATTCTTCTTTTGTGAAGGCAACAGCTAATAGAATACATGCCCTTTGTTGTTTTTTTGGAGATGCTAATTAGTGGCATTTATTTGAGACATCCCCATAAAAATCAATTCTATCTAAGGCCCTAGCGAGAGAGATTCTGACAGCTACATTTATTTTCAAAATCTGTAATTTTATAAGCAGTTCAAATTCTTGTTTTATATTGTAAAACTAAATAGCACCAAAATATGGAAATGAACAATATTATGTAGAATTCATATGACCATCAAGCAACACAAAACGGGGGCATGTTGTTGTTTACCGTATGGACAAGGACACCCCATCATCATGTGACTGTGTGCACCTTGCAAAATTTGAAGTACTAGCATAACAACCACATACCTTGCTTAGCTGTACTTTCTAACAAACTCCGCTATATCGACACGTAATGGTTACCTGGCACTATCGACCGTGTAATACCCAAAGCTACCTTTATTACTGTTGAGGAACTATGCTACCATGTGTAGTCTAGAATTTCGAGACAAAGAACATGAACACAGTATGTAGGAAAAAAGCTGAACTTCTTTATTGCTCAGATTCAACTATATACAAATGAGGAAATGACACCTCTATTTATAGGCAAAAACCCCTAAGAGATAGACGTGCCCACAACCGAATTCGGTTATCGTAATCTTCAGAATTTTGGTTTCTTAACACTTCCCCTTGGGCACTTCTCACGACATGCATATGCCTCATCAAAACTCCCCCAAAACCTAGTGATAAAAATTAGGAGAAAGAGTATTAAAAACCTTAATATGAGAAACTTCAGGAAAACTCATTTAAGGGAAAAGGAGTACAATTCACCCAAATATTTCATATGATCTTCAAGATCAATTCGAGTGCTTAGTCTGCTTGACTAAGAATTAATTCTTCTTGTCGATGTTACGTGAAGTTTCTTCCCCTAAAATGCGTAAGTCTTTAAGTCTAACAATCCCAATTCTACGAACGCATCTTTCAAAAATAGATGTTGGAAGAGACTCAGTGAATAATCTGTAAGATTTTCACATGACTTGGTGTGCATCACATTCATTTCATTCTTCTTATGCAATTCGTGAGCACAGAAGAAGTTGGGGTTTATGAGCTTCATCAAATTGCTCTTCACATATCTTGACTGTATTTATGCAACACAAGTTATATTATCTTCATGGATAATAGTAGGGGTGTTAACATGATTTAATTCTCATAACTTCTAGATGTGATGAATCATTCTTCTAAATCATACACATTCTGGTGAGGCTTCATATAAAAACTATTATTTCCGAGTGGTTCGTCGAAGTCGATGCAGGATTTTCTATGACGATTTCTAGAATACCGCAGTTCCACTACTTAGAAAAACATAGCTAGATCATGTGAGTAGGTTTACAACAAACATAATATCCAGCCTAATGCAGTAGGCCAAGTACATTAGCGTACCTACAGCATCAAGTATGGGAATTCTGGTCCCAAGATTTCTTTTCTTTTCTCTAGATCTTTATGAATTGTGGTCTACTTGCAATGACCTTCTGTCTATAGGGGTTTGGAAGAAAATGACTTTTCAAAGCCAAATCTCTACAATGTTTTCTAAGTGTGAGTGGACTGATGTACTAGGATTCTATCAATCGCATGCTCTAGCTGCAAGCTTAAGCATAACTTGGTTCTATCTAAGTGTTTCGTTTCAAACTCAATTTCGAACAACGAGTTTGTCTCCTCAATTTTACATGGTATTCAGAATATATTCACAATCCATTTATTGATCTTCATTATTCATGTAGTATTTCTTTCAGAGAAAATATACTATATACTACTAAGACTATTTCTATTCTTTCTATCTTAGTTTAAGACATGGTACTTCATGTACCTTCAAACAAATATCTGATCCAAGTTTCCATGCAAATAACAACATCAATCAATTTATTACTCAACATAATGCGACTTCAAGTCAATTTTTAACTCCATGTCAATCCATTCAACTCCTGATTGATTTCGATTTTAACTGCTAGTTGACTGTCATTGAGATTATATTTCTAAAGGTAATTCAGTCCATAATCGGAGAATAGATTTCACAATCAACTTCTGACAGTTGAGTGAAATCTTTATACAATAAGCCATGTTTTTTCTCTTACTATTTTTCTAGTTTCTTCAGATAATTCAGTTATCATTGTCTTCTTACAATCTTCTCGATCTGACATTTTCATACATTCAATGAGCGATATAGGCTCAATGTCAAGATTTATGATTATGGCAACAATAAATAGTAAGTGCAAATAATTGGCAGTTGTTATATCATAGGATTCACCTGAACTTTTATAACTTCTACTTATTTCATCATGGGTTACACATTCTGGTGCTTCATCATCTTGCTCACCATTATTTCCATCATAGGAGCAAGATCCTTTAGTGTACCAGCGGCTATTTTGGTGCGCACCTTATCGTCGATTTCTTCCTTCATGGAACGATTCATATTGGTATACCTATTTCTGAGGTTCCATACCATTGTCAAGTCTCAACTAGCTCTCCTTCATTCTATGGGACAGCTTTTGTGATTAAGTATGATAAGCTCACATGCCCTGTTTTCACCAGACGTCTCCGGTTACTTAGGGGCATGAAGAACCGAAGTTCTCGTCTTATTATTTTTGTTCGAGGCCTCTGGACGAGATGAGGGATACCTTTCTTTCTTCGGTATTTCACCCGCTCCGGTGCATTACATTCAGGTAATACAACTTAGTCATACTTTTTAAATCACAAAAACAATTAGGCAGTATAACTTCTAGTTATTGGACACTTCAGGTACTTTTGTACTTCTAGTACTTCTTAGACTGCATTCACTAGTGTGAGGTAATGTGTATGATCCATTCTATTTCTACCTTAATTTACTGATATTTTTCATCTATGGACTCATTCTCTCCCCCTAAATGATAGAAAATTATAAAAGTAGAAAGCTACATGCAAATCTCCGTTCACAAGTTTTACGGACTTTTTAGAGAGAGCATTTTTAATCTACTATGGTAGTGGGATATGCACATACTTCAGGTAGAAAATTCAACACTAGTTGCACTGTTGTTGAGTAGATGTTGTATGCTAATGGTTTAAATTCTGTTTGAGATTCACTGCATTTAGAACTACATATCCTATTCATGATGGATAAATTATAACTCTGCAACGATGATATAGCAATTTTTATAATTCTTCATTGCTTATGTTTAGTCCATTCAAGTGGACAAATGATACTTAGTGCACTACTTTGCCTCTCATGTCAATGCATTAGTCATCAAGTGCTATTCTTTAGCGTTGTTCATTCACGTGGACTAGTTTTGATGATCAAGACATGAGAGTCAAGAAGATAATAGACCTGCATATGTCTATTATAAAGATTTACGAGCTTCAAGCAGTATCATGATAGCCCATACAGGAGTTCAATAAGACCAAAATATCCTCTAGATACAGTATAGGAATAATTTCACATTGGTCCAGTGATTAATTTTTTAGCGGTGCATGTGGGCACGCTAATCTTCATGATTTAGAAAATTATTCACTTTGTGCTATAACCATATGAGTTGTGAATTTATTTTCTCATAATTCGAAAACCAAAATTGACATAATGCATAATTCTAAATAGAAGAAATAAAGTCTTAAATAGCATACACTTCAAGTGTATTTATAGTATAGCTCAAATATTAAAGAATATATACTTCTAGTATAATTTCTTTAATTTCTGCAAACCTTAAAAAAGTTCAAGTGGGTTCAAATACAACAATGCTTTATTACTATGCAAAGTTATCTCATAAATAATATGACCATGGCTCTTCTAGGACATATAAAATGCATTTATTGCTTCTAGCAACAGTCATAATATTTCTAGTTCTCTTTCTTCTAAAAATATTTTTTTCTTATTAAGGTTATATTTGTGGATCTGCAAGCCACAATTGATTTATTTCTTTTATTTGGGCGCTACACAAGATTTTAGTCTAAGATAATTTATTCATGTGCGAGGAAGTAGCAATAGAAGAATAAATGTCTTAAACATGCTATGACATACTAGAAATAATTTTTCATTACAATGAAAGATATTTGCTTTTCAAGAACTTTCAATCTTTCATTCAATTTACTCTTCTAGAGATACAATTATTCAATACTCTATTATTTAGCTACATTCAGATGACATAAAAACTTTAATTCTAGATAGAGTCTGCATGTGGGCTACCTACTTCTTCATTGGTAGCTGCTTTTCACTTGTGATGGCATTGATAGGCTTCTATTGATATCATGAGAAAATTAACCGAGATTTCATTGATACTGCCACCTATTATGAGAGATGTGCAGTCTCTGTTGGGATATTAGGGAGGCTACGCTAGCGTTTAATTTTAAAAATTTACCCCGTTAGCCCAGGAACCATGCGTGTAATGGGATCATAGATCGTTACCTTGAGCCTCGAGACGCGCTCGGGCAGCGGAAGTAGAGTCGATGAAGCTCGTCCTCGAGCTGCTCCTCCCGGCTCCGCTCGTTCGTTGGTGATCCGGTGATGAAGACGATGCGATCCTACGATCCAACGATCTTCACGAAAAGAAGACGAGCACCACTGTTGGAGTAGTGCCTCTACGGTATCCACACGTCCGGGGACAGGATCACCTCGCGTTGGCGTGCTAGCACCACTCGTGAGATTCGAGGAGATCGATCACAACACTTACAATCGAGGAGAGAAGAGAGGTGGCGGCTAGGGTTCTCAACCAGGAGCAATAGCAGCAACAACAACAACAACTTTTTCGTGCTAGCCCCTCCTCTCTTTATATAGTGCCCTATCACGGGTCTTTAATCTGTATTAAAGCACAACAGATCTAATCTGTTCGTCTAAACCGAAACTTCTGGTTCTGACCAAAACTTTCGAAAATAACCTTCTGTATCGAATTTATTTTGACCCGGAACTTTCTATTCGTCCAGACAGGCCCAGAATTTCCGGTCCAACCAGAACTTCCGGCTCCTCCAGAAACCGAAACTGGGGCTGGCCCGAAACTTCCGGTCTAACCGGAACTTCTGGATGCTCCAGAACCCGGTACTTCCGGTCCTCAGCCAGAACTTCCGGTTCCCCCAGAATTCTCTTGAGCATAATTCCATCAGTCTCAACCATGAGAGTGTTCTTACTCACTACAATGGTGAGGTGTATCTCAAGTTGTTACTTCTAGTATATTTCTTTATGATGTACTTGGGTGTCTTGCAAATTCTAAAACCATATGGCTTGACATTCTTCTTGATTGTCTTGCCATTCTCATCACTAGGCTTCACTTCGTATGCCATCACTTTTCTTTTATCCCAATCCCGCTTCTTACGACGGGTTTTGTGCAACCTTTAAAAAACGTCATTAGCTTCAAGGCCATTGCACTTTCATTGTGGCTACGAAATGAAGTTCTTAACGAACTTCTTCTTTAGAACTTCATCTTGAACATCATCGAGCTACAACATGTCAATCGATTCAGAATACTTCATGTATTTTAATTGACGATAGTTGCGTGCGGATTCTGCCGCGTTTGGGTGGAAAGTGGAGAGAGTCTTTTTAATTTCTCCTTAATCTGAAATCTCTTTCCGGTGGAGTTTCAGAAACGTGCAGATTCAGTGCGACGTGGAGTTAAACTCTCAGACATACTCAGAAAGAGTCAGAGTCAGATTCATTCTTACTTTACTAGAGGCTTCATAGTGTACTTGAGGCGCTTGAAACGCTCCTTCAGGGCATCTCATAGCATTCTCTAATTCGCTGTGGCTGTATACTTATCTTTCAAGATGGGAGAGATATGTCGGGAAAAATGAACTGCTTGATCATTTTCACCCGACAAGTGACAAGTTCATTATTGCCCATGGCCTACGATGTTGCGGAGCTTCTTGGCTCTAAGTACGATCTGAATATCCGATGCCTAAGTTAGATGATTGCAGCTATCTGCACTTTGCTCAACGAACTGCTTGGTCACGATGCAAGTCATCTATGATGTGTATGTTACTTCTAGTAAAATTGCATCAGGTTGCTAAATAGATACATGAATAAAATTACTGTAATTTTCCAGTATTTTTCTATGTAATTCTATATTTACTGATAAAAGTACTGATAATTAAATGCATACAGGCAATTAAAGACAGTAAAATAGTAAATAGTACATAAGCATAGAAAATATTGCTGAAAAGGAAAAAAAGGGATACGAAATTCGGATTCTGGAGGTCCTTTTATGCAAGAAAAGGATATTTCCAGAATTTCCAGCGAATCCGAGGGCCCATACACAAAATTCATAGTTTTTGAGTGATTTTTCAGAAATCCAAGAGCCTCTGCACAAAATTCTTATTTTCTATGTGATTTTTAGAAATTAAGGGACTAAAATGCAATAGTACCTTTTTTCTTTTTTTTATTTTTCTTTTTTTCTTTCCTTTCTTTCTTTTTTTCTTTTCTTTCTTTTCTTTTTTTCTTCTTTTTCTCCTGCTTTCTTTTTCCTCCTTGCGGAACAGGCCCACGACCCGTTAAGGCTCCTGGTGGGGCTTCCAGCGGCGGCTGCGACGTGTTTTGGAGCGAGCGCGGTCGCTGCGGCTTCAGGCGGCAGTGCGCCGGGCGCGCGCGTGGGTGTCGTGCGACGATGTGCGGTAGATCATTGTTGTAGATCAATTCCCTCACGGTAGAGCTTCGTGCTGATAACGTGTTGAGGAACTCTGCTACCATGTGTAGTCCAGAGCTTCAAGACAAAGAACATGAACACAGTATGTAGGAAAAAAGTCAAATTTATTTATTGCTCAGATTCAACCATATATAAATGAGGAGAGGACCTCTCTATTTATAAACACAAACCCCTAAGAGATAGACGTGCCCACAACCGAATTCGGTTAACGTAATCTTCGGAATTTTGGTTTCTTAACAATTACATCATCTTCAAACAAAAGACAAATCCACCAACACTTTGATTACCTGGTATTGCTCATTGTAAAGTGTCTATAGCATTATTGTATTTTTGTTATATTAATACACGAAACGTAACAAATTCACATGAACAACCAATATTGTTTATCGAGCAGATAAACCATGATCAATACCTATACAAGAGTACATGATGACAAGTAATGCCATGTAATCTTAGCATCGATCTTCTAAGGTTTATTAAGAGATAGTATACGACAAATAATGACATGCTTAGTTTTGTCTCTTAATAAACCTTATAAGATTGATACTAAGATTACATGTCATTATTTATCATATATTATCTACAATTTTACTATAGGTATGTATGACCACTCGACACCATGGTCATTGGTTGTTGGGTGCAATTTTAGACTTCTGTATAAACTAAGATGGATTTAAGAGGAAATAATTGATCATATATCTTTTATTTAGATAGAAATTAAGGATTTATTCTTCTAACTCACATGTCGTTGATCTAAATGGACCCTATATATTATTGAGATATAAAAAATAAATACTTAATTTCTATATAAAGGAAGAGTATACGATCAAATCTGCTAATTGAGGGAGAGGGGAGGAATTAAGCGAAGGTAGCAGCAAGTGGAGGGGCAGTGGCGGGCATATGTGGAGGGGCAGTGAGTCCCCTTCTTTCTCTGTCGTCGCTAGCTAGGCCCATTTGCCTCTCCGTCCGTTCATCCATATCTCCCTTCCTTTTCTTGATTTGATTCTTCTCCTTCTTCCTCCTCCTCCCACGGTCGGATCCTCTACCCTTCCTGACCGCGTTTCCTCTTGCTCCTCCTCCTTCTCCTCCTCTTCCCCAGTGCAGCTCGCTGTGCTCCGCCTGCGTGAGGTGCAAGACGAAGGGCGGATCAAAATCTCGACAAGCAGCCGGCGGCAAGCAGAAGAGAAGGGGGAATAAATTAGGAGGCGATCCAAGAACAGAACAGAGGTAATTAACGCCTACAAAATCTCAAAGTCGTAATTGTTTTCTCATCGAATGATTGGGGTTTTCATCGATCAGGTGGTAGCCAGCGAGTAGCTCGTTTCCCACATGGCAGCCGACTTCTCTGTGTGTGTCTCCCTGTTTCTTTCTATTTTCTGTTCTTTAATTCGAAAAGAGAGTTTTTTTTGTTCTTGGCTGGGTCTACTGCTGCATCACGTCGGATTGGGAAAGCCGAAAGCCTGCCGGTGCCGGGCGTGTGTGTGTGCACGACGGCGAATGGCACCGGCCAAGTACTTCTCTCCCCATCGTTCTCGTCGCCGTCGCCGCCGCCGCCACCGAGGTTGACGAGCGGGGCCCACGTCCACTTGTTGCCAAATTGCTGTTATGATTGGGTGGTAGGCTGCTGCTCCTCCTGTAGTTCTGTCCCGTGTGAGAGTGAGTCCATGTATAGTTAATTAATTTTTTTATTTTTATTTAAAAATTTTATTTTGTCTTTCTGGATGTAGCAGTACGAATACGCTATATTTTGGGAGTTGATTCCAAGTAACAGGTAGCAATGATAATTTAGAAGAACTGAGTTTTTTTTAGTTTTAGTTTCTGATGGCTTCTTGAATGAATTATATAATATTTACGGAAGATTTAATTTTAAAAAAAAACTCTCTCCCTCACTTTCTCTCTTTCCCAAACTAAATTCCTTCAAAATTTATGTGTTTTATTTTAAACCTAGATGTTTAAAAAGCTACACATTAGCAGGTAACAGAATTTCTTCCGAACGCTAGGATTGTGATTAGTGAGTTACTCCTACATGATACCTGGCCATGCGTGGTGAATGGAGACCGTCCGATGGAGATCGGAGGGAGCAGGTCGCTCCAGGCAGTGGTCCATTGGGAGGGCGAGCCGCCGCCCGCCGCACCTGCGGAAAGTGGCCACCTTTTTCTGGGAAAGCGTGGCGGCGTGGGTTACTCGGGCCCACCTGTCGGTGACAGGTCCACCGTGCCACGTGGCTTGCTGACTTTGCCTGGGAGGTTGACTAGTTACCACTTGTCCACTTGTGCGGGCTGGGGTGGAAGGACAAGAATGCAGATGGGTGCTGCTCTGCTGCTGCTGCCACTTGAGACTTTTACCCTTCAAAAACAATGTGAATTATGTGGGCTCTTTTCAGATATTATTTTCAAAGAAAATTTAAAGAATTTAGTTTAATTTCTATAAAATGTCTGCGTTGCAAAGAAGCAATGAACCGGCTAGTCCCAGCTGATTAATCCAAGTTGGGCTAGGGAATCTCTGCTGTAATTAGTGGTCCTAATCAGTGCTAGCTAGCTGCTTACTCAGCAGTTTTAACCTGTTTAGGGTTCATGCCAGTAAGAGCCTCATAGCTTTGCTACATTTATGTGTCATGTGTGTGGTATACTGGTATGCCATTGTTTCAAGTATCAGCTCTTTGTAAGTCACTTTAGATAAAAAAGAGAGAGAGAGAGAGAGAAACTTCATTTGATCATTTGATGCATTTATCATTTTTTAGTTAGCTTGCTCTCTTGTTATAAAGAGAGCTAAATTGCCTTCTATTCAAAACCGGGGATCACTAGAAATTCATGTTTCATTTTTGTATTCAAACACGTGCCGGCAACTGATAGGTGGGCCCTCACTGCGCATAGAAAGCTGAAAATGGCTTTAACCAAACGGTGACAAGTAAAAACCCACGACAAACTCCAAAGTGCAGATCAGAGAAAGGTTCTGAAGATTCAGGCATGGCGGTGGCAGAACGGAAGCCAGTGAACCAAGCGGCGGAAAATCCTTCCATGCTGGCGCGCACTTGCTCAAGAATCCGGCGGTGGGACTAAAGCACGCCCTCGATTTGTCATCTGCAGCCAAAGGCATTTCTTTTATCCCCCATCCAGTCACACTGACGTGGTTCTTGATTCCTCAGCGCTTATTCTAATGCACACCCCCCAGTAGCTCTTGTTGGATTCCAACAACAATTTCTGGCCATCGGCTTGTGGCTGCTGCTTCATGCACCAGCGCTTTGTTTGTGCCTCACTGATTTGTTCAGGCCAAATGGTATCTTGCTTCTGAGAGAGTCAGGTGATCAATGGGGAATTGGGATGCATTGCGTGAGGGTTATATAGTGTTTGCAGTAGCCCATGGTTTCTGGCAAATGTGATCCAACAACCACTAGTGTTAGTTTTCTGATTGCCATTGTCCAGTTGATCTCTTTTTATAGCTGTAAGCAATGTGTTCTGATCCAGATTTCGATCCGGTTCTGCAATTCTGAGTTTTCATGTCAGTGTCTGAATTCACACTTTCAGGTTCATGAGGTAGAAACCCTTGTTCAGAAACTGACTCGAAACTGCTGATGACTTTTCAGGATTAAAGTGCAGTGTTGGCTTAGCTTTTGATTGAAGCCGTCGAAATTTTCGAGTGAATTGAAGGGGAACTTTTCAAGCCTGCTGAAAGAAGAATCTACTGAAAGGTTGGTCTAATCTATTCTCTGAAGTAATTATATCTTCTTCATAAGGAGTCCCTCGTTGGTCCGCTGATAATTCAGTCGAAGTTTCTACTCTCATGATCGGAAATTATCATAGATGCCTCACATGATGAGTTATGCACTTCTTTTAGCTTATATATATCTGCAGATCTAGCATCATGACAGTACTAGTTTCGACTCAATTCTTTCAGTGGAAAGATTCATAACCTCGGAAAGATGCTGCCTTACTTTGACCCGGAGTATGAGAACTTTAGTCAGCGCATCAACCCACCTAGGTGATCTCTAGTTTTGTCCCTCTAGATTGCAGAAATTTATCGTTTCATTATCCTGCACTATTTCAGTGCTGTCCGAAATTCTTCTGCTTTCTGCAGCTAACAAACTGGTAATTTTGCAGGGTATGCATCGACAATAGCACATGCAGCGACTGCACTTTAGTGAAGGTAAGAACCACTTGCTATCTCTACAACTCCACTGGCATCATCTTATACTGAGCATTGCTTCCAACTTCCATGAATCGTTTTTCGCTAACTCTAATCCGAACACTTAGGTGGACAGCATGAACAAGAATGGCATTCTGTTGGAGGTGGTGCAAGTTCTGAGTGATCTCGACCTCGCCATCTCCAAGGCGTACATCACTTCAGACGGTGGATGGTTCATGGATGGTAAGGCAGCCTATGCTATATAAGTATGTAAGTACATACTCCATAAGAATTAAGACATCAACTTAAATAACTTTGTTATCTCTTATTTATTCTGCTTTAGAAAACATGAATTATTTATTTATGAGAATTATAGCATTTATTTGACTATGATAACATGGAAGATTGATGAAAAATACTTAAAAGTTATAAAATCACTTATATTTAGAAAAAAGTTACGAAAACTAAAATGATTTATATAAGAAATCGGACTGAATATATAGATATGTGTGTCCAGACTCAGTCACTCAGGTATGGTTCACTATCTGATGCAGTGTTTCATGTGGTGGACAAGCAAGGCCAGAAGGTGACTGATGAGAAGACCATCCAGCACATTGAGAAGGTTGGTAAATTCTCACCACCTGAAAATTGGTCTTAAAAAGTAGAGATATTTACCACTTGAAACACTGTTTTGTTCTCTATCAAGCTCTCAGAGTTACTTTTAGTGCATCCATGTATCCTGATGGTATTTTGTTTTAAAGTATTGGCCGTTTACCTTAAGTGTTCTGGTGCAGTGGTGCATGTAATAAATAATTCAGCTGTTTCATATATATAAGTTAAGTCAAACTTCTTCAACTTTAAAGAAGTTTTTAAAAATATATTAATATATACACTATGAATTAAATATATTATTAAGGCATATTTATGGTATATTTAATCATATTAATCTGATGATGTATTTGTTGATAGATTTTTCTATAAAATTAGTTAAATTTAGAGAACATTTTTAACTTATAAAAATGATTTATAGTATGTAATGGAGGGAATACTTTTTATTAATTTCTAGAATCTATTTCTGATAGAATCTACTTCTGATAGTAATTTTTGGTCGCAGGCGTTAGGTCCGGAAAGCAACCTGCTGGGCGGTGCAAAGGGCAGCTCGTCGCCGGGGAGATCGGTCGGGATGCACTCCATCGGCGACCACACCGCCATCGAGCTGAAGGGTCCCGACCGGACGGGCCTCCTCTCCGAGGTGTTCGCCGTGCT
>KE372783.1:54678-67655 GCA_000418225.1 Zizania latifolia | reverse complement strand
CTTGCGCTCCTCTGCCGCTGCGAGGTCGGCCTCCAGCCGATTCCGCGCGCTCGAGGTGTCCGAGCGGTGAGAGCCTCCTGCGGACATGGCACGCCGCTAGCGGGGAGATGTCGCGGGGATTACTGCTGCTGCACTGGGAGGAAACCGAGCAGGGAGACCGGCGTCTCTGCTGGAGAGAGTCACGGAGGGGATTGGATAGGTCATAAAAACATGAGGCTCTGATACCAATTGTTAGAGAGAACACTCGCATAGTTTAGAGGTGACACTCAGAGTTAGGGCAATTTTTCGTTTTTTACTGGAATACTATGAACGGTCACCCTCCCCAAGGGCTGGGGATACATTTTTATACAAGCTAGCTACTGCCATGCTGCTAATATGCAGTCAATGCAAAGTACTCTTAACTGCCTAAAAGCTAAAGGGAAGAATATATTCTGCTGCAGTGCAGAATATATACTCTTAACTGCCTAAAAGCTAGTGAGAGGAATATATTCTGCTGCAGTGCAGATATGCTGCTGCTGCTGCAGAATATATGCTGCTGCAAGACCACCTTACAGCTGCAGCAAGAACCATGTGCTGCAATAAGACTTATCCCAACAGAGGCTCCTACCGGAGATTTTATTAACAGGGGCTCAAAGGTCCACGAAAGAAAAGAAACCCAGCAATTAAAAAAAACAAAGAGGAGAGAAGGGGAGTGTATAAGGAAATGAAAACGAAACAAGCTGAGAGAGCCTTGGCTGCTCTTTCTCAAAGATGAGGAGTTTTTTTTTCTTTGCTTCCAAATGATCCAGGCTCCTGTGACGAAGGCTTCCATAAAAAGAGGTCCCCTGAAGATTTTCCTTGCAGTTGTCAGCATGTCATATAAAGGAGTTGTATGAATCCAACTTAAACTGATTAAGCCTCAACATGTAGAATTGTAAGGACATTTGAAAAAGGAGATGACAAGCTGTTTCTTGCTGATTCAGAGAGCAAAGAACACAAATTGTGGATTCTGAACCTGTCGCTTGACTATCTCCATGTTAAGTTCAGGTAATTATGCGCTACTCACAAAGGCTGGGGCTAACTATCGTACTCTGAATCTAGAGTATAGTCTGAATTGGTGCAAAGTATACCAACTAGAACCAGATAAGATACTGAGTCATGTTTGCAGGAATTGTATTATGCAAACATGACTTAGTATCTTATCTGGGACTGACGAATGTATAGCTAGCAGTAGGAATCTGGGTTCTATTTAGTAGTTTTTGCTTTTGCCTGCCCCTTTAGCAACATTTCATGTTTGGACAAAGCAAATTTATACTAGCGCCGCGTTGCATACTGGACAGGTAGGAAGGCAAGCTGAAGATTGCTCATTTCAGTTGCGTAGACACAACAATTCTTGAAATAGAGGGAACACTTTATATCTGTTCTTTTATTTAAACCAAGGAAAAAAGCCATGCAATTAATTTCAATAAAGTAAGAAAAGTACATCACCTCGCAGCTTTAAGCTTGACATGATGCACTCTCGCTTTCACCTGCTTTACGCGCCCCCAAATTCCACAATACGCTGACGTGGAGGGCTGATCCACCACGGCCGCAGAAGATCCATGCCACCTTGACTAGCTACAGTCACCGGGGCGCCACGCTGGTGGTCCCTCACCAACCACTCCATCCGACCACGCGAAACCCCGCCGGTTGGTGGCCCACCCTGTCCCCACCTGGCCCACCTGTCATCCACGTCGGCCCAGCGACAGCTGTCCCGATGACAGGTGGACCGGATATCGTGGGCCCACCAATCAGTCACAAGCCCATAACGAGCGGCAGTGCGCGACGCCCTCATCGGAAAAAAAATCCACATCATCTTTTCCCTCCCTAGCCGCCGTCGGCGCGGACCGTTTTCTCTTCGACCCGGCTGCCCCACCCAATCACTGACGTCCGGGCCCACGTGTCCGTCCCCACCTGTCATTCGCCTCGGACGAGAGGGGTGGGCCCGGAGAGTCAGCGGGCGAGCGCCGTGGCGGGCCGCCTCCGGGGAGGTAAGCGAAGCGCGAGAAGTAAACAAAACACAGAGAGGCGTAAACAAAGCAGAGGCCGAGGCGGACGGCGAGAAGAGCCGACAGGCGGAGGCGGAGGCGCTCACTCCCACGCACACTCTCTCTCGGCATCGATCGCACGCGCGCTCGGCGCTGATCTCCCCGTCGCCTCTCGCTCGGCTTGGCTCCTGGTTCGCCGGAGCAACCGCCGGACTCTCAGGTTCGGTGACGGGGGTAGGCAGGTAGCTCGTTGTGCTGTCTTTTGTGGTGTTCCATTTTTTTGGGTTTTTTTACTGACCTGGATTTGTGGCGCAGATCTGACGGGCGGCGGCGGCGGAGGAGGCTAGAGTTAGGGTCTAGGCGCGATGCAGAGGCCGGGCTCGAAGCGTGTGCTCGACCCTACCGGCGGCGGCGGAGACGACGACCATGCGGCCAAGCGGCCTCGCGTGCCCGCCCTTGCAAGGTGCATGTGTGTGTGGGGTGGTTTGGTGGTGTTGGGTGATACGGTAGCAGGCTACCAGCTTTGATGGTTGTGCGGTTGGTTAGTTGGCTAGGGTTAATCGGTTATGCTGTCGGCGCCTACAATTGGGAGGGAATTTGGGGGCACTCAGCTTTGCTTCATTCGACTGAGATGATTTGGGGAATCGATTGGAATGCCAATGCTGTTGTGAAACTCCCTACCAGCTCAAATATAGCTCTTAACTTAGCTTAATCCTTCCAGCTGGTTAAGTGTGGAGTCATAACTCGGACTCGACATGATTACGCGAGAACACATGTACTGACTAACTGTGAACTAAGAAGTGTCGGAGAGGATAATACTGTGGTCCATACGATGTTGGTTGGGACTGGGGCTTCTTTGGGTGCTCCAGTGTTATGTCACAGCCCCAACTGACAGCAAAAACTTTCTGCTCCCTGCACCCACATCTCTGACTCTTTAGTTACATGATACATCGTGGCATTTTTCTGATTTCGTTGGTGCACCTGTATGCTCATATCAAGTAAAGCGTCTTGGCCTAACCATAAGCACCACATGAAGCTATAAATAGAATTATTGCCAAAATCAAGATAACCATAGCTGTAGTCATGGGTTGTTTTATTATCAAATGGCAATAGTGAACTGCCCTTTTGTTATATGAGCACTGAGCAACATTGAAGTTCAGTATCAGTCTGTATCTTTTGTTATTTTGCTGCCATGATCTATTATTGATCTGTCCTAATTCATTAGTTTGGTCTGTTAAATTAGAACTTGAAAAATATGAAATCTTTATATGGTAAGCATGAGGTCAAGCTGACAAAAATGCTACGCCAATTTTTCCACAGTTAGCCACCAATGGTGTATTGAATTAAAAGGCAATGATCTAACAGCCACATAAGATGCTAAAATCCTAAAAGTAATGATTGCTGACAGCAGTTGGGATTTGGGGAAACTATAGTAGATACGCTAAATTTTTGTTGTCTGTATCCTTGAAATTGCAAAAATATGTTTGTGTCTTATTTACATCGATTTGAAATGTCTCATACTTAACAAATGACACATGTTCTGATGTTCCAGTGTCATTGTGGAAGCTCTCAAGGTGGACAGTTTGCAGAAGCTTTGTTCATCGCTGGAGCCAATTCTCCGAAGAGTTGTGAGTGAAAGGACCTATAGCATTGGATGTTGGATTTTTTTGTAGAATTCAGATGTTGTATATTTGTTGATCAATCTAATCCTTGATATTCTGTAACAGGTAAGTGAGGAGGTAGAGCGTGCTTTAGCCAAGTTAGGTCCTGCTAGAATACAAGGAAGGTACAATATTATTAACTTGTTCATCATGGTGATATGTGTCAGATGTTTTTCTCTACGAATTTTGAGTATTTTTTTCAAATATGGTTTTGTGTACATTGAAAGGTTTAATATGGTAATATAATAACTATTGAAACAGGTCCTCTCCCAAAAGAATTGAAGGACCTGATGGGAGAAATCTTCAGCTCAAATTTACAAGTAGGTTATCTCTTCCACTCTTTACTGGTGGAAAGGTGGAAGGTGAGCAGGGAGCAGCAATACATGTTGTTCTGCTAGATGCAAACACTGGGGTTGCTGTTACTTCAGGACCTGAATCATATGCAAAATTGGATGTTCTTGTGCTTGAGGGTGACTTCGATAAAGAGGAAGATGAGGGTTGGACGGAAGAGGAGTTTAAAAGTCATATTGTCAAGGAGCGTGAAGGGAAGAGGCCTCTTTTGACTGGTGACCTTCAGGTGACTCTTAAAGAAGGTGTCGGAACCATAGGGGAGCTTATTTTCACTGACAACTCCAGCTGGATAAGAAGCAGAAAATTCAGACTTGGGCTGAGGGCTGCCCCTGGCTTTTGTGAAGGTATTCGTGTCAGGGAGGCGAAGACAGAAGCTTTTACTGTTAAGGATCACAGAGGAGAATGTATGTGTGCAACGTGTTGTTGATTTACTCATACTGCTAAATGATCTAAACATTAGTTATTGGTCATGCTGATATTGTTTTTTGTAGTACACATTAGTTGTCAGTCATGCTGATATTGTATTTTGTAGTGTACAAAAAACACTATCCACCTGCCCTAAAGGACGATGTTTGGAGATTAGAAAAGATTGGCAAGGATGGAGCATTCCACAAGAAGTTAAATGCAAGTGGGATCTATATGGTTGAAGATTTCCTCCAGCTTCTTGTTAGGGATCAGCAGAGGTTACGGAGTGTAAGTTCTACACTTGCTGTTATTAGATTGTTATTTATGTTGTTTAGTTTATGATCCAATACCTCTTGTTTTTTGTAGATTCTTGGCAGTGGAATGTCAAATAAGATGTGGGAAAGCCTAGTTGAGCATGCAAAGACTTGTGTCTTAAGTGGAAAGCATTATATTTATTATGCTGTCGACTCAAGAAATGTCGGTGCGATATTCAATAACATCTATGAGTTCACTGGTTTGATTGCTGACGACCAGTTCATTTCAGCTGAAAATCTCACTGACAACCAGAAGGTTGGTACCTTATATGTTCCTTTATTTTTCTAAAAAAGTGCCAAATGCAATATCTTATAGATCTATAATTTTGTAGTGTTCTAAAGCTGATTTTTGGCATAACGGGGCATGTTGCTACTGGAGATTGTGTTGATTTTCTTAGGACACTAATTTATCACATACATGGGCCTGTGTCCTGCATGTTCACCTTGCATTCAGAGCTCTCCATTTATATACATAAATGTGCAGTGCTCTCTAACTAGTTTTTGGTGTCATATTTCCAGTGGTTGCCACTATAGAAGACCAGTAGGATAGCTTGTGTAATTTATTATAAATTATGTGCCCCTCTTGATGGAAAGTCCTTTTGATACAGATATTTTCCTTTTTATTTCAACCATTGTACAGCTAAGAGCTGAAACATAAATAAGCTATTGAGTACATAACCTTTCTCAACTTGAGTGCAGATCTATGCTGATGCGTTGGTTAAGAAAGCTTATGAGGATTGGATGCATGTTGTAGAATATGATGGCAAGGCACTCCTGAGCTTCAAGCAGAAAAAGAAATCTGTCACAACAAGAAGTGACACTGCTGCAGCATCAACAAGTAACCCTGCTTCCAATGCACAGAAACAATTCTCACAGCCAGCAAAAGACAGTCAAACTTCCACAGGCACTGCAGCTGAAGGTAATAAGATGCTGAGCTGAAAATCTTGGTACACCTGTATATGTTTCCTGTTCATGTTGTTTTAGTAGCCACATTTTCTTCATTATGTTGGGTTCCATTTTTCTTATCACACGTGAGCCAAGAGATTTAAGTTTTTTCTTTACATCTATATCCTAACTGACCCAACATTGGTACGTAACGTTGCTAAAATTCTCTCTTAATTTATTTATAGAATCACTCGTCTTGTCTAGAGTGATTTTCTTGTCTTCAAATTTTCATAATCACTACAATATGCCCAGACAGGCGACAGCATAGTGCAAGGGTAAGTGGTTTACACATTGAATTATAACAAGCATATGCAGAGTAGGCTTATTGAGAATGCTAAAACTGGGACATGAGTACATGACAAAACTATAGCAGCATAGGACGATGTGCTTGTGTCATGAGTGCAAACTGTTTTACTGCCATTTCAATACTTTAGTCATTGTTGGTTGAAATTGATGTGTGCTTCTGATCATGTATGTTTGGGTCAGATTATATTTGTGAATATATTATGCCATTGCTAATACATCGTTCTGTTGAATTCCTTTGGTCTGTTCAGCCGATGGAGCTAGAAGCACATACAATGGAACTCAGGCAGCGGGATACACAGGCAATTCTCAAAGCATCCCTGCAAACATCACTACACAATATGAGAGGAGCTCACTGCCACCTGAAAGCCAGTTCAATGGATCCTCCCTGCAGAATCAAGCTTGTAGGGGCTCCAATGTGTTGGCATTGGGACCACCACAGCAACAACAGCACCAGCAGATCCTGGAATTCCCGGCACTTGGTCAGTCCACGCAGCCCGCAGCAAGCCTGAATCCTTTTGAAGACTGGACTCAGCCGCAGGAGAGCCGAGGTGGGGTGGATGACTATTTGATGGAGGAGATCAGGATGAGGAGCCATGAAATACTGGAGAACGATGAAATGCAACAGATGCTGCGGATTTTGAGCATGGGTGGCGCATCGACCAACCTGGCTGAAGACGGATTCTCGTTCCCTTCCTACATGCCATCAACTCCTCCAAACTTCAGCTTCGAGGATGACCGTGCCCGCCCACCTGGGAGAGCTGTTGTCGGGTGGCTCAAGATCAAGGCAGCTATGCGCTGGGGCATCTTTGTCAGGAAGAAAGCGGCTGAGAGAAGAGCTCAGCTTGTTGAGCTCGAGGACTAGCAAATAAGTAAGTACCCTTACTGCTGGTCTTGTAACACAGCTCCATTGATGCTGTTTCGAGCATCCTGAATGGGCTTTTTAGCAGCTGACATTTGGAGGGGACACTTCAGGGCCTAGGGCCCTTAATTATGGGCACGAATTCATGTTTGCTCTTTTGTATAGCTGTCTAGTCATCGTTTGTTGTTTAGTTTGATGCTTAATTAATCCTGGTACGAACTTTAACCAGAACTGTGTACGTTTAATTGTTTCAAATCCAAATACTTCTCATTTGAATTTGAAGAGATGCACCACACAAGAACACCCCCTGTCATCACGTTTGAAAGCGCTTCAATAGATCAATCTTCTAAAGAATGAAGCAGGTGACCAAATGAAGCCAGAAATAGTAGAAGGAAAAGGACCAGAGAAACAATATAAACAGGGAATATATGAGCTTGAAGGACGTATCATGGCCCCTCAGTTTGAAGCATGCTTCAGCCAGCCATCAACAATTCCTTCTGTCATGCAACAGTTTGTGCGTGACGTGCATTTTCTATACAGAGTCGTGGGGAAATCACAGGACTTTCATGGGTAACTGGAGACATAAAATCATACTGTGTGATGCAGAGAGGTGCCAAAGCTGCCAAGACCTGGAACAAAATTATTGACTCCAACCATTCTGTGGCTTCTCACCGCGGCGACCGCAGAATGCTCTGTACTCTCCGAGATCAAGCTTTTTTTGGGTTTCTTTTTGTCATGTGACAATGACACACAGAAAGCTCATTTTGCTCCATTCTTCTGTGCTAATAGCTAATAACCATTGAGTTCTCAATTACGTTTCAAACGGCTCTCAAGCTCCAATTACGAATGATGGGAGGTGATGCTCCAAAACTGGCAGGAGATCATTCCCATGGCTCTCCATGTTGGCAGACTTACCGAGCCGACCAATGGCCTCAACCAGCTCTCCCCTCAGTCTCTGTGGCAGCAGCTGCCCCCTTGCACTTGTGCATGCCCGGTACAGCGGCAGGTAAGCGATAGCAATTACCATGGGCTCTGGGAGGTCCGGCAGGTGAATTGGAGATGCTCCTCTCCTCAGAACCCTAGTGATGTTCACAAAATGTTCCTCCCCAGCATCTACTCCTTCCACAAATGCAGCCTGAGACCACTGCTCTTTCAGAAAAGCAACCAGGTCCTGAGGCACATCCATGGCGCGCGTGGTTGCAATGCTGTCTGCCACTGCGTACGTAGCAGCGGCATCATTCAGAAAGTTCGAACGGAGAAGGAAAGCAACACCTTCGAAGGACCCACCGCCCTGCCCCCGTGCAGCTTTGAGTATCTGTATGCTAAGAGCTTCAAGAACATGCCGGGGGATATGCGCAAGCAAGTAGGAGGCGACCACAAAGTGGCCGCTTGAGGCAGCAGTTGTGACAGCAAGGCACATCTCAATGTCTGAAACACCTCGGTTGACAAACCATTGAACAACCTGCAAGCACCCACGCTCAGAAGCTTTTACCAGGGGACAAAGGAAAGAGGTGGCATTCCCTTCATCAACCAAGCATTCCATAGTTTCAAACTTGCAGTAGTGAGAGGCATACACTAGAGCAAGATCGACATCCACGGCCAAGCTATTTTGATGAGCAATCTGCAAAAGGGGCAAAAGTTATATGGCTGCATACCATATTTGCTGATGTTCACTTTTCCAATAAATAAGAGCATGCTTGCCAAATAGTTTGCTTCTTGTCTTCTTGAAAAATGCTTACTCATACATGCCAAGGACTATAACAAGGTGGTGTGGGGGAAAGATTGTTCTGCTAGAATATAACAATGACCATCTACAAGATTGTCCTAACTTTTTTATAATAGAATTCAAGTACAAAAATTCTATAATAAAAGAAATGAGTAGTGGTCTTTTTTGTTCATGACCCCTCCCAGGTCCCAAAACCAAGCCAAAGTCGTGATGAAAATTTGGCCACCAATTTGATTGGTCGTTGTTACTCAATATCTCTATGTGCAAGCACAGAATGCATGCAAGGAAATCAACAAGGTACCCATGTTAATGATGCTATCATGGGGTAGACTACATGATAGAGAAGAGTCCATGGTAGATTTGTCTAACAAAACTGACAGCACTAGCATAATGAGGCAAAGTTTTGCATTAGTAGCATATATGAGAGAGTTCATTATGTGGTGACATTCTAACATCCAGGGACCTGGCTGGGGACTTTCCAATGCCATATGAAATACTAATTCAAAAACATTTTAAACTGCAATTGGAAGGGCTGCACTGTAATCTGCAACTATCTGCCCTTGAATGCACCAGTTTGAATGCTATGCATCCATTTCCCTCTTAAGGACAAACCAAAATTAGAAAACACTAGAGTGCATAGATGGTTATGTTTGCCGCAACTTGCAAGGCAAGTACTTCTAGAACATAAAATAAAATGCCAGTGATGTGCTCATTTACCACAATATGAAACACAACAATTTAAGATCACCATAAACAATACAGACAATTGCAGTTACCTTCAGCAGAATGTGTACAAGCTCAGTACTTCCAAAGCGTGCAGCTTCTAGGAAACACTGATTTACATTGTCAGCACCTCCTTCCACCAGCAACGACAAAAGCCCTTGTATGGCAACTGCTGAACTCCCAGAAGACCATCCAGGTTCAAATAAAGTTGAGAACAGTGTAAGCGGGAAGCAGGCCGCATCGAATGCCTCAGTGAAAATCTTGCCACTGAGATTGTCACCAGCTATGTCCAAGAAGGCTTTAAATGCTGAAAGATGGAATTGTACCTCTTGGTGAGTGCTGCAGTTCCCTCTGTAGCATTCTGTCTCTTCAGAACAACGATGCAGATGAATGCACTGTAATGCCCATTCTATAAATTTCTGCACTTTGGCACCCGCCTCGATTTGTAAACGATCACCACCAGGACAATCTTGTAGACGTTCATGTAATCTAAATGTGAAAAACAAAAGAAATAGCATCACCAATAATGTTAAACAGGGTATCCTGAAAGAAACAGTAATATGTAATTTGAGGTCATCAGGTCACCTCTGAGCTATGATTTCCTTGCTATCACCTAAAGTGAGTGTCTTGCTTTGGCAAGCAACAACACAAGATGCGAGGAGTGACGTCCTGAGGATCGCCCTGGCAAAGTCCTTTGCTCCTGATGCTACAATCTTAGCTATCAGACGGATGAGACCCTCGAGATCCTGTTGCGTGCGCAAGAACCAAATTGCATCAAGAGCAACGGACAACCCATAATCCAGCATTAGCTGGTGATCTGCTAGAGCAACAAGGCTTTCCGCAAGGCCCCACTGCCGCGAGAACAGCACCAACTGCAGCGAATGCCCAAAGTCAATCCGTTCATGCTCATCTATCATCCGGTTCGGTATGCAGCCATTTGACTCTTGAACAAGGCCACTGCCATGAACATGGCTGACGTGGCATTCCTGTTCATCCGTGAGTGCTAGGCTTGCCCGGCCATGCTCTGCACAGTGTGCTGGAGTGCCATGGCAGCTAAGTTCATCAGCTTCTACTTCAGTGAGCACCGGACTCTCCAAAGGCACCATCTTTGCAGGGATAGCTAGTTGCCTGTCGCTCTTTACCATTTCTAAATTGCTTCTTCTCTCAAGCACAACCCAATCACACCATTCTATGTCCTAGCAAGAAGTTTCGGCTCATTCCCTGAAAATCAAGCAAACATTGCTAATTTAACAACCAATCTGTTAGATTGAATAATCTCATAATTCAAGATGCTAAATAGGGGGACAAAATTAGGGGTTACTGGGCATCACCATAAGAATATAACTACAAAATTCTAACAGAAGCAACAAATCCAAATTAAAAAAATCAGGGAGTAGAGCTACGAATAAATCAAAATCCGATTGACAAGAAATTTGTGGGCAGGAGCGGACCTAGCGTGGGGCACGGGGGTACAGCTGAAGCCCCATTTTTTCTGAAAATAAACTGCAATTAGTACTAAGGTTAAGGCAAAGAGAAAAGCTTCCAGATCTAGAAGAGGAGGTAAGGTTAAGGCAAAGAGAAAAGGTGTGGGTGGAGAGAAATGAGAAAGAGGGTGTCCGTACGAGCTGTCTCACCGGCGAGGCGCCGCTGCTCGCAGGGATGGAGATCGGCGCTGCCCCCGGCGCAGGCGGCGGCGAGGAGACGGAAGTGGAGGCCGGACGGGTGGTCGACTCGGGATTACGCTGGGCCGTTGGCTTTTTCTAGCGGAAAATTTGATCATTTATCATCCAGCCAGATGAAAATGCTATGATTTATTATCTTAGTTCAGGTGTTATTAATCTCAAATAATTCTACGTGTAAGTAAAATTTAGAGGGTAAGCACGGGTTTGGAGGAGATTGTAGTAATCTGAATGGTCTATATTTTTAATGTTTGTTTAGCACAGTTTTAGCTATTAGCTATGTGATTTAAAGTTTATACGTAAAATAAAATAAAATAATTTTTTATTCTTAGTTTAAAATAAAAAAAACTCAACAAAATACTTTTAATGCACCAACAACTCTAGATCGAAATCGAAGGTTTTTAGTTAGATTTAACTAGTTTTTAAAAATCTTAAACCAATGACTATGTCAAATGGAGCTTTATTGTATATTATAAAAATCAATAGCTATATAATCTAAAAATTAACATCAATAAGCTACTAAATTTCCTAGATACTCATTAGACTTTGATTCCTCTTTTATAAAAAAGTGTGTATATATAATCCAATTACGCCTATGTAGCCTGCTATCTCATGTATACTACTTACCATCCAAAATATCCTACCTAAAACCATTTAATTCCATTTGGATCATTCATGATAAAATACTAATTAAGTTTTTTATGATAAACTTAAACAAACACAGAGATAAACATAGAGACAGGTACAACAAGGACGTAAGTCATCTTTCAACCTTTTGGCGATTTGTTTGTTTTCTAAAAAAATTCTCATTTGTCATTGTATAAATTACAATACACTCCTATTTTATCACGTGATTTTATTAACCCAAAAAATCCCAGCTACACCGCTACTAAAAAATACTTTAAACAAAAGTTAACATAAAAATCCTCAAATTTTTCAGACGATAAAGAATCCCGGCTTTGCCCTGCATCTTTCACCTGGGTGTTCCACCCACCCCCAGCCAAGAAAATTGCACATTTGTCCTAAAATTAACACGCTATTGCGGATTTGTTCCAAAGTTAGTACTCCTTACATAAATATCCTAAACTTTTCAGGTATATTTACAGATTTATCTCACTTTATATTTTTTTTAAGGTTTTAATTACTTTCTATATTTCTCATCATCTAAATTCCCAATCTACCCCTTCACTCTCCGTTAGAACTGCTGGCTCAGTCCGCTGCAAGTGAAGCCCGAGCTGCTGCCGGCCCGGCGCCCCTCCGCGGCCCTGCCGACCTAAACTCCTCGTCGTCGGAGAGCCGCACCATCGAGCCTGACCGCTCCGCCAACGACAAGGGCTCGGTTAACGCGTCACGCGGCGGCATGGACGACCTCGCGGAGCCGAGCGTGCACAAGAGGTACGTCTCCGTGCGGGACATCCGTGGGGAGACCGAGCCGCAGGAGTCCGCCGGGAGCAACAGCGTATCCGGCCAACCGTGGACGCCGTCGTGGGAACCCAACTCCGTGGAGTCCACTGACCGGTCGTGGAGCTCCTCGCGGTCGACGAACAACGGCGACGAGGTCGTCGAGCAGGGCAGCCGCGGTGGCGCTCCCAGCCCGCTGAACTGCTCCCGGCAAAGCAAGCAGAGGACGGCGCCGCCGGAGCCCAGCGTCCGGTCTCGTGCTAGCAGCTCTGGCGGTAACAACAACATCAACGTTCATCGTGGACGCAGTGCTCATCGCGTCGGCGGCGGCTGCGTGGCCAGCGACCGGTCGGGCGTTCGCGCCGTCTCGGCGATCTCGTAACAAACGCAAATCTGTCACGTTTTATGCTGTTGTTGTGTTGCAGCATTTGTGTTCATCTCTCAGTATCATTCGTAGTTGATTTGGTTGCTTGTGTTCGGTAGTGGCAAGATGGATTGCTGCTTCAGTCACATATGTGCTTGTGGATTGTGGTCGATCGTTTTGGTGATGCATTGTTCAGGGGAAAATTGCGCGGGGCGGCGGAGGGGCGCGGGGCCCAGC
>KE372783.1:0-54623 GCA_000418225.1 Zizania latifolia | reverse complement strand
CGGGGCGGCGGAGTGGCGCGGGGCCGGCGGCAGCTCGGGCTTCACTTGTAACGGACTGAGCCAGCAGTTTTAACGGGGAGTGAAAGGGTAGATTGGGAATTTAGAGGATGAGAAATATAGAAAGTAATTAAAACCCGAAGAAAATATGAAGTGGAACAAATCTATAAATAGACATAAGAAGTTCGGACATTTCTACAGGAGTATCAACTGGGCAAATCTGCGATGACAGGTTAACTTTAGGGCAAATGTGCAATTTTTCCCAGCCAGATCGCCCCTACGGTACTCGGCGGCGGAAAGGATGGCGTGCCGGCGCCCGGCGGTCGGAGGCGCTGGAAGAAGCGGCCAGCCGGACCGGGGTAAAGGGAATGCGGCGTTGCGGCGTGGAACCGGGGCAGCCCCTCGCCGGCCGGTGGCGGCCAGCGGGCGACACCGATGAGGCCGGGGAAGGATTCGCTCGGGCTTGTGGCGAGCGGAGGAAGGAGGAAGCGAGGGGACGATCCACGCGAGAGGGCGGCGGTGGAATCCAATCTTTTCTCATCGTTTTATTTGTGATGCCGCAGAAATTATTTCAGGTTGGAGTTATAGATTGTTGTCCGTTTAGTACTTCATATGTTCCCAAACACAAGTCGTTCACATTTTTAGAAAATTAAAATTTATTATTTTTACTAATAATTAAGTTAAAAACATTTAGGTTTATTGTTTTGTATGTTATGTAGTTAAATTAATATTTGAAAATACTTTCGTATGTTGTTATCTTAATGAATGTTGATGATATATAGTGAAATGGTTAATATTCTATGTTAAAGACTGTGTAAAAAACTTATATGCCGTATATTTTGAAACAAAGGTAGTATCATTTTGAGCTCAGCATTGACCCATTGTATTGAAAACATAATGTTAATAATTAGTGTACAATATTTATGAGAAACATTTCCTGGTTAGAGCCATTTTACATAGGTATTGCCATTTATAATAGATAGTAGAATGACATCTATGCAAAAGCACAAAACTTCACTAGCAAAATGGGAGCTCTTGTTGGAATGCTGGTGCATTTGCCATTCCATTCAAATAAACAAAAAGATAGCCACAAAATTTTTAGTTTTGTTACAGTCATCTATTCACTTAGATTAGCCTCGCAGTCCCATGCTCAACTGCTGATTTTGTTTGTGGTGACATTTGAACTGCACCACCAACTGGTGAGTTGCCGGCATTTGACGCCCTTGCTGCTCTTGCATTTTGCCTTCTAGCATTTTGAGCCCAAATGGCAAGTCCTTCAGCCACATTCTCATCAAATATGACTTTTTTGAATGAAGTTCCCATCTGCATCAATTAGGACAAAACAAAATTAGCAAAAAATATGTGCTATGAAAAGGATAGGTTCATAGGATGGCATCAATATGTGAAAACATCACAATATGAAAAGATTGTGTATATCATCACTTCATTTTGTCAACATGTACTTTACTTACCAACTTCAATATTTCAAGAGAGATGCTTAATTACTTTCTAAGGAACAAAATAAGTTTAACAATTTCCTAACCAAAGGATCTTCAAATTAAACACTGTTGATGCAAAATGTTTTCTGACAGTAAACTTACATGGGAGACAATAGCGTAGAGAGGTAGCGTGCTGTATCCGCAGAGGAATTGGCTGATGACACTGAAAGCATAGAAATGGTTATGAGTTTTCCAAATGAAAAGGATTGAAAATATTCCTTTCTAGGAGAAATTTACAATATGGCCTTGAGTTTTTCATCTATATATCCACAATAAACCACTCTTGTGAGGATCAAGGCCCAGCTATTAGTGAGACATTGATCACATATTTAGACATGAAACTCAGCCATGAACTTCTTCCTATAGGACAGTGAATTTTGTAGGTTACCTTATGACAAGTCGAGCAATAACATATCCAGGTCTGCCCATAATGCATGAATTGAATCCATATGTGACCTGGATATGTAGACAAATATTTTAAATTCATCTCATTGTACTTGGTGTTAGTAGGACAAATAAATGCAGGGTTGCACAAAACTGCTAAATAAATGTAAATCAAATGTGAAGCCAGTTTCATGTGTTAACTTGCGTTTAGCCGATATCTGAAAATTTTCAAGGAATATAAAACCACAGTTTTTTTAGTTTTGTTGCTAAGTAGATAAGACCTGGAATGAACTGAACCTGCATACTATATTTTTTGGCACCTAAATAATTGCTATTGTTTAATGATACATGTACTGGAGATTTTACAATAGCAATGGACAAGTCAAGTACATGTTTTGCTTCTTGCATTTATCTATTGAGATCTTACTCCAGATACTTTGAGCTATTTTATTTTGCTAAGCTACTAATTCCTATATATATTGTTCTTACCAGCAGCCAAAAGAAAAATGCAATTTCAAATGCATTTTGGAATAAGACGACATGGATCAACAAGAGAACCAATTTAGGCCGGTGGAACCAAAATAAGTCGTCCGATGGTGATACTACGAGTTCCCCTTCAATCGCTGTATGTTTTTGGGCAACCTCATGTGCCAACTCGGTAATGATGTGCTCCATTTTAGTCCCTACCACAAGTAGCATCTGGAAAGAAATAAACACTTAGTGCCATGTTTATTCCTATAAAATGGTCATGTTATGTAAACAAGGGAAAACACCGGCATAACCCTATCATGCCTGAGAACATTATCTGTGCCAGTTTGGTGATACTTTAGGTGCCAGTTTTGGATCCGACACAGTTGCACCCTTTTAGGTGCCAGTTATAGAACCAACACCGATAATCTCATGCTATACACCGCTTTAACGGTGCTGGTACCAGAACCGACACCTATAGATTGTTGACCTATTTAATTTTATGTGTTAGTTACGGAGTACATGTGTATGTCTATAAACAATGTATACAGTAAATGTAATAGGCACCATAATGTGTAGGAATGCTTTGCATTAAGTTACCATGCAGAGGTTACTAGCTGTAACAATATTCATCAGTTGCATCTTGATGTATTGAAGAATCGAAATTTTTGTTTTTACAGGGATGGTGTTTACTTACAACGAACGGGACCGCTGATATCCAGATGTAGACATACCAACCTTGAACATTGAGCAGCAAGAATATTATCAACATAGCCCAGAGGTACCAGCTGCATTAAATCAGCATATATGTTGATTAATTCCCATACGAAAACCCTACCGGAAGATCATATGTAACTGGTGCCTCTGTTGAAGCAAGATTTTTGGCATTGATCAGCTGCTTACCTGATACCTACAACTTTCTTGAAATCAGCCTCCAGTGCTCTGATCATGTATTTGTAAAAGTTGAATTTGGGATTGGCACTGCAGTGTTTCTACATGAAAAATCCGAGATAAGATATATAGTTTACCTAGGAAAGCATATACAAATATTCCAATTTTCCAAAGTATATCCATGGTTACCATGATGAAGCCAAGCCGCATGGTTGTGTAGTCCTCCTGTGTAACCGATCCATAGAACTGTTTGAAGAACGAACGCTGCCATGGAAAATAAATTAGGCCATTCTCTACTGTAATTCATAAACATACAGATCAAACTATCTCTAAATTTCGTTTTCAAGTTTTAAGATGTTTTGTGCTAATTGCATGTTAGTGAGATATACATACACCAAGTTTTTATACTCCCTATGATTCTTATAGGTCATTTTTGAACTTATGCACGAGAATTAAGAAATCAACTCAAATTACTTTGTCGCTCCTCTTTGTTCTGTTTTGGAAAATCTGAATTGTTTGTTTGCGAAAGGGGTATTGTTTATTTAACAAGTGCAAATACGAAAGAGAGAATGAAAAATGATTAAAAGTTCTAAAACGACTTGTATTTGAAAAAAGTTAAAAAAAATCTAAAACAACTTAGATAAGAAATCAGAGTAAATATTAGCAATGTATAACAACTTATCCATTATGTGTTGGCATTTGAAAATGCTTACCAGCCAACCGAACGTTCTCCACCTTTTGCCATCCCCTTTAAAATGATTTTTGATAAACTGGAATTCTTGCACATGCTTGAACATTTGGGGACCTGCATTAAAGTTTCATCCCAATGACACATCAGTAAGCAAACTATACCAAATGGCATTCACTTGCATGCCCAGTGGATAGATAAAGTTATTGTGTGGTACCAGTTTCATCATTTGTTTGGATATTGTTCTCCCAATGTTGCCAGTTTCTCGTCTGGATGACAGTGGACAAAATGTTTAGCAAAAGCATGACACACCTATGAAACCAAAGGCATAATTCTGAGCCCCAATACCTGTGCAATTCCAAGGAGAACTGTGATGGCACTCAGAACCACATGAGAGACCGCTAAGACGAAGATGAATATGTGTAGTTGATGAATTGCTTCAACTGAAAGTATTGGAACTAAGTTCTGTGTAAAAAAACAACAACAATGAGCTCCAGAATAGGGAACATATCTGAATAGATGAATGTGAATTCCATTTAAAAAAATTAAAAAATAGGCTCAAAAATATAGTATTTTCTCCGTCTCATAATATTAAAACCTATGACCAGATTTGATATTTCATAGCGCAATGAATCTAGACGGTGGATAGTAATGTTGTCCAAATTCATTGTACTATGAAATGTTAAATCCAGTCTAAGCTATAATATTATGGGACGGAGAAAATAGCGTACATGAAAGAAAATAGACGCAATAAAATGCCGAATTAGTTTTTTTCTACTGCACAACATGAAGGGGAAGGCAACAAATTAAACACTTGTTTCTAGAACTATGTACCCGGTCCGGTTATTATTGTCAGTTATCGGTAACAGTATAAACCAGATTTAATTTTCGGTTGGAAAAATGGGTGTCTGCTGCCGTCGGTAACAGCTTTTTTGTAAACCGGCTTGCACGTAATTAAACGATTGATGTGACAGATATGATCTTACGGCCACGTTAACTGTTCCAACCATAATATTCTTCTCAAGAGTTGGGTGTGAGAACTGAGAAGACGATAGAAATGCACGACCTTTTTCTCGCAGTAGTCAGAGTTGGCTGCTCCTCCGGCGAGGAGCCTCCTTGCGCCGCCGAGCACGCCGGTGAAGTGCGCGGTGGCCTTGAAGGAGTCGTCCTTCGGCATCTCGCACGGCTGCAGGTGCCGCATCAGGCTCTCCTTGACGCATATCTTCTGCGTGGCGCCCTGGAACACGTTGAGCAGCAGCGAGATGAACCCCAGCAGCATCAGCTCTGCACCAACCACCAGACGCCAAGAATTAAGCACTCGGTTTCATCTTGGAACTAACTCCCCGATCGTCGGAATCGCGAGCAATTTTTTGGAGGTTTTTGTGTTTTTTTGGGGACGAATTCGAACCTTCTTTGACCTTGAGGAGGCCCTCGTACAGCGGCTTCTTGTGGCTGTTCTTCAACCTCTGCTCATCACGCAAGCAATTAGTTCGTTCGCACTTCGAAGCAGAGCAACCGAGGTCGCCATGCACGCATTAGCTCGATCGATCGATCGGTGGTAGTGGTACCTTGCCGAGGTGATGGAGCAGGCGCTCGAAGAGCAGCGAGATGATGACGATAATGGTGCAGACGGCGGCGACGATCCACGTCGGCGTGTGCTCCAGCGTTATCTCCGGCAGGTCGTCGCTGCCGGCCTTGCCACCCCCTCCGGCCATGGCCGCAACCAATCCAGAGACACACTGATCTCACCTCAAAAATTTCCAATGTCAAACTGAGGCGGCCTGGACGGGGTGATCGATGATCGAAGCACAGAAGTGGAGAGCACAACGTGTGTGAAGATGGCAGCCGCAATGCAATGTGTTACCCACCCTTTGCGATTTTATAATAGAGCAATGGCGCCTCAGAGGTTGACTTGGCTGCCTGGCTCGCTGCGCGTTAATTCCAGGAAGAAGAAGTCCAGCTAATCCTATAACCAGGACAGTAAATAGAAAGTACCGTACTAATTCCTTCGTTTCCTAAAGATTTTATTTTTATGGATCTTTAAATAGTTAGTAATAATTAGGGATTAGATAGTTTAAAAGGAAGATTAGATTACGTACTTAAAAGGTAAGATTGGATAGGAATATATCGGTTTTAGTTAGAAATTAGATATAAAGATTAGATTGATTTTCATAATAACATGGATTATTTCTTTATGTCAAGTTAGTTCTCTTATGTATAAAGGAATCTCATGTACTCAATTGACATGCAACAAAGAATTAGTTATCTCATTCTATTGTTCTTCACCTAATCTAAGTCTATTTCTCATCTCTAGCGGGCACCGTCGTCCGGCTATTATCTCGACGATATTTATCCAATTAGGTTTCAACCCATGACAAAATTTTAAATAATTTGAGTTTTACTAGCTTTCCAAATTAGCATTGGGTGACGGCAAAAAACGTGGACTCATTTGGAGACGAGGAGAAAAATTGATCAGATGACTCTTTTATTATGATGCCATTTTTTATAATGACATATAAAATTATTTAGGTCAGTGAATGTAGGTCAGAATAACAAAAATACGAAACCACCTCTTAAAAATAATAAATTATCAAATTTGTCAAAGGAGGATTGCTCGTCTTCCCGGGGTCTCCACTAATATAATCCGTGCGAATATAATGGGTAATTTTTTGTCTGCTCACGGCTCACCTAGTTATGTGTGAGCATTATCATGAGCAGTAGCCTAGCTACCTCTGGGATTCTCAACATTTTTTTATTTCTTCTCCTTATTGTGAATTATCTTGAGCAGTAGCCTAGCTACCTCTGGAATTCTCAACATTTTTTACTTCTTCTCCTTATTCTGAATTACTAGCTAGTTATTATAGGATCCGACCGGGATGTAGATATATGACAACAATTAATGAAACCGTTGATACTTATATTTAATTTAATATGACATCTAAAATTTATATAACCGATCTTATTATTATCGTGGCTTTATAAACAGATAAATGTCGGGTCGTTAGTAATATTTCAAGATGGTCAGCAAGGTAAATGTCTACATCCCCATGAGCCCAGCTACAGTTACTGTCCTCCATTGTTTAAAAAAGTTTTATCTCATTTTCGGCCCGCTCGACAAGTATATAAATTTCTCTTTTTTTATCTCGGAGGTTTCGAATTATCCATGCCACGCATTCAATTCGATCAGGTCCGCATGAGTAACTCGTGTATATATTCAGTTGATTACTTTTAGTTGAGCGTCAATTTAGCTGCAGTTAGGTCTTAAACCACGTGCATAGTACATCTGCTCGTCTCCGTGCAATGCAATTGAATATTACTATGGTACAATAAAATTTTTAGTTTTAAGATAAAATTGATAAATTAGTGGTAAAATTAAAAACAGATTATTTTTTATTAATAAAAACAGTATTGTGAATTGACAGCGAGAAATATGTGAAGGGTATTGAAGAAACATAAATTTTTAATCTGTGAGCCGAGAGTAGATAATAAAATAGAAATACATTCTTTTTAGACAAAATTAAAGGGTCTAGAAGTAAAACCTTCTTTTTAACGGAGGGAATTTTATCGAGCGGGCAAGCGTACGTGCGATTTACACACTGAATTTGTATCAATCACCTACCACTACCGTCCAAGTGCAGTGGATTTAGAAATTGACTTGACCACGTTTGCTCTGACAAAACAAAGAGGAGAGAAGGAGAAGAAGAAAGAAACATCTCGAGACCTTCCTACGTACGATCGATCTATTAATTGAAAAACGTGCATCCCCTTGCAGCATCGTCCGTTCGTTCTGCTCATTGTCCGTTTTGGCAGATGGCAAGGCAGCTAACGTCGAAATCTCGGATTGGTAGAGTCCGAGTCCACGGTCCATGCTTCTTGTTGTTGTTCGATCATGGATGAGCATGACTAGCTTAGCTTAAGCTGACCAGTTATATAATAAATCTGCGCTAAACGTACTTAGGAAGAACAATTAAGAAAAAAACTGAATAAACTAAATCGAATTATGTAATAAGTCGAAGAGAATGAATTTACAAATATCTGCTTAATTAACCGCGAGCTGGCTAAGACGAGTCGTGGTTTCTGGTTTGTACGTAATCGGTGATGGCGACATGTTACCATGCAGGAGTGCAGGACGCATCACGACTCACGAGGAATAATAGTAGATAATTAAGATATTATTGGGTTCAACGGTTGACCGGAGCGAAGACCAGCAAACGGATCCGACTCAATCCAGCCACTGCACCTGCCTGGTATATCTGCCCGTTAGTTAATACATATTTAATCATTGTATTATTTATTATTGTTATATACAATTAATTAAGCGAGTAAGGTTCATCTCCGCTGTTGGAAACGGACACTGAACTACCGAAGGCCGGATTCGCGGAAAGGGCACGCACACACACGGTGGAAAGATGAGACGGGAGCTGAGACTTTTATTGCTTCCTGTACTCTTCAGTCAGACATCAGCAGCGTCCTTAAGTTACTAATTAATTCAGGCAGCTGGACTAACAGCGTCTACTTATCTGCAGGCAAGCATCAAGTTAATCGAACAGGTGTATTCTTCACGGCCACCTACCTGTAACTTCAAATTACTAGTTTTTTATTGCCATGAGACACTTTGTTGTTTTACTTTCAGGACTAATTTATAAATTTATCTCAAAAGTAAAATATTTATACAATGGAGGGAGTATGAGTACATTGTATATTTGTATTGATCCGTTCTTACTAATTAATCACCCACGGCAACTGAATCTAAGATTCTAGGCTCTTATTAATTAATTACCCACAGTAACTGAATCTAAGCTCTCTCTGAAACCTGGCTACTACGAAATACTATTTTTCAGAGAGAGCTGCGCATGCAGCACAAAACTTGGAGATACGAGACCAGCACTAGTATGTATAGTTGTAAACTCGATCTCAGTAGCACGAACGTTCACACATTGGTTGACCAAATTGATTCAGCTGCCGCGCTTGGCCTGGTCAGGCAAATCAAGCAGAAACAATCAATTAATACAACCAGTTTAGCTAAGCGGCCTGCCCCCTTTTTCGTTACGTAGTAATTTCCATTTCATTATAACTAGGAGAAGAAGCAGTCATCACAACGTCTGATCCATTGTATTAAGACATACGCGCTTACGCTGAGCAGGTTTGAGACTTGGGACTTGGACTTGGGTGTGGCTGCATTCCCCCCGCTTAATAATCTAAGTAGAAAACTTCTCACATCGGTAATTACTCTCAGAATTCAAAGCTCTTATAAACGATATAGATTATAAAACTAATTAATTAGATAATTTAAAAATAAACTAGAATTAAGAAGATAAGAAACATCAATTTCTTAATAGCTAAATAGTCACCCGCCACTCCTCAAAATCTAAAGCTTGTAAAACAAACCTTAGAGCATCTTCATCCAACTTCTCGTCTCACTCTCTACCCTATTATTTAGTAAAATCTCTTTAAAATCTTTCTCCAACCAACTTTCTACTCCACTCCCTATCTCATCATACTCTCTATTTTAGCTCCTCTCCTCCCCAAAGCTAGAGAGCCAAAACATCTTCCTATCCTTTTTATTTTGATTTTTTTTCATATATTTTGGTTTTTTATAAATACAATTTATATGGTCCGAATAAATACAATAAATACTTGATAAACTGATCACAAAATAATTTTAGGTGTTAGAAAGAATTTACTAACGGGAGTGAAAATTATGAAGAATGAAATGAAACTTGAAACTATATGAAGAATATAAATAATTAATAATAAGAGTGAAAATTTATTAACGGGGATGCTATAGCTAATAGTCTAACAGGCATGTAAAAGTTAATTTATTGGTTATAGTTATAAGATACTGATAAAATATAGGTAAGTGAAATATAGGGAGCTCAATAGAGTGTTTTAAAAATAGGGAGTCAATCTAGATATGAAGACTCTCTATTTTAGGTTACAGAGAGCTAAAAGTTTAAGATGCTCTTATAACTTAAGCCTGAAAATTCAGACAGACTGATTCCATTGTTTCTTCCACATTTCTTGTTTTTTCAAAAGTTCAGAGGGGGAAGCCCAAATTCCTTTACCTGCTTAATTAAGGAATTGAAGCCGTCGTCGACGTCGACATCGATCAGTCATAGGCTCATAGCCCAGGGGCAGCGAAGAACACATCCAGATGAGACCGCAACTCTGCCACGTCCGTTCACGTGATGCACGTCATAGGCTCATAGCCCAGGGGCAGCGAAGATATATGTTGTCACTTTTGTCAGAACGATTCAGAGAATAATTCAATTATAAACTGCTCCGGAGAGAGCTCACCTATAAAACGTTATCTGTGTGCGTTCACTGCAACCAGCTAATTACCCATAGCTTAATCCCTAATTAAATGACGTAAACGGCTGCATTTTTAAATGACCGACTGCTTCGACACGGAAGAAAAGATCATGCTTTGGTGTGCATCATGCATGCATACGAAACCAAACTCGTCGTCAGCGACAGAGACATGTAAAACCAAAGCACAGTAGTTTGCATGGTTTTCGTCAGATATTCAGACGGTAGATGATCTGATTTTTTAATCAAATAGTTTTGCTAGTCGCATCTCAGGTTTGCCCTGAAAACCTAGACATATTTTGATTCCCATGGATAAAACTTAGACATATGTTACAAGAAAAAAAATACGTGATACAGGCAAATGTAGAGTAGGTGTATGTATTGCACTGTTGCCCATCTGAAACTAAACATATGAAACTAGTGTGGATGAATATACAACAAATAATGAAAATAAGTTGCTCGTCTACCATATTTAAGATTGTATACAGAGATTATATATGTTCATGTCTATTTAAAGAGAGTAAAACTATATGTATGTTCTTGAGTCAAAATGTTTAGTTGGTGAGTCTCGAGCATGCTAGAAAATCATATTATAAAAGCTCAATGGATTGATCTCTCTTTTCGATCATTTCTTTGGAGGCTCACTCACTTGATAAGCGAGAGTCAGGGCTACATGAGCCGGTTAAAATCCCCTTTGCTTCTTTGCCATAGTAGCAACAAAGAGTGATGACTTGATAATTTACGGACAATGAGAAATACAAGATATATATTTATACATAAAAATACTCATAGCACATACTAGGTAACGTTCTCCTGACACTAGGCTGACCTGATCGCAGCAAATTAAGTACGCTAATAATCGAGGTGAATTGGTCGTCATTACAACCACCGAGTTACATACATCATGGAGATCACAGAACCCATACACACGGAGCTACCCGGTGAGGGTGCATCCCAAAACCCCGGCAAGAAAAGAAAAAGATACGCTTCTTAATGCCCTACTACCAGCTGCACATTGCAGATTTGCAGTACATAGTTGACCATTGACTGAGAGTTTAGAATACTGTAGTGTATATCGTCAGCTATTCTAGTGCTATCATGTTGCATGCATCTGGGGAAATCAGTACTGGTGAATGGTGTTGTAGTGTATATTCCGAAGACCAGGACGTGTTGGCGAAATCGTCAGTTATTCCACCAGCCACGTTGTTCAGACAGAAAAATTCAGAAGATCGATAGAGCCGGCCATGAAGGTTGGTGAGCACTGAGCAGAGCAGAGCAGAGTACGCGCGTCTCTGGGTGAGGTAGGAATAGTGGCCTAGTGGCCGTAGAGCGGGAAACCATAACCATGCGAGCGAAGCAAGTGCACGGGTGCCGAACTGGTGGCAAGTTGAGCAACTCGTCAGATCGATCGGACTTCAGAGTTCAGAGAGAGAGAGAGAGAGAGAGAGAGAGAGAGAGAGAGAGAGATCCATGCACTGATGCACGTCGCTGTTGGAGATAGAGTGGCATGCACTGCTAGGTTACTGCTAGAGTGCTAGTGTTCAATGTATTTGAACTGTTCATCAATATACAATTTTTGTTTTTACATGATCTGATCATGCAAAAATTGTTATTGGTCAAACGTTAGTTCCTCAGAACTGTCAAGTATTCTGGAAGACACAGTGCTGCGTGTAACCGCCGTCAACGGTTGGACATCACAATGACGTGTTGAATCTGTTGACGAACTGTGCGAGAAGAAGAGTGTTTACAGAGATTTCTTTTCCTCCCGCGGTGACCCGAACGGAGGAAATCCACAGCGTCCGTCCCGCTTGCAAATTGGTTGGGGAACGAATCAATGAAACCTTTCAGTACTAAGGAAAGCATCTTATCTGGCGTGGTGGTTGAGTTGCTGGTGTAATCAGAACAACTTTGCATGAAATTAGCGAGACTATGACTTTATCGTCAAATTCCGTCTCTTTATAGAGAGCGTGCTCGTGATACATAGGTCTTGTTTGGGAGCGTGTAGGTCTGTTCGATACTTCCAGCATTTAGATTCTTCATATTTTAAATATCCACAAACACAACTATTTTTTAATATATTAGTACTTTTTTAAATTTTATCATATTCTTTTAACAATATCTATACTACTTAAAAAGATAATAGTGATGATGAGTCTGTCACGATAACCACCACTTTAATATGTGCTCTCATCGTCAGTGTCTGTACTACTCCTATGCATGTCTCTACCGTTCCTCTTCATGCACGCCTGCCACCTGCACACCGCATGCGCCGCCCCTGTTTCCACCCTTCCTCCTCACACAGTCACACAAGTCTGTCGCCTGCACACCGCCTGCACCGCCCCTAGTCGAGTGGAGTCCTGCTCCCCCACGTCGCCTGCACCAGATCTAAGCCTTCTGGCACGTCGGCGCGTCGGCCGACGGCCACCCCCCGACCCCCTCTATGGCTTCGCCCGTCGGTAGTCGGCCCACGACGGCGACCAGGCGCCTGTGCTGCCCCTGTATCCACTCTTCCTCCTCACACATGCCTGCCGGCGTCACCCCCGCCGCCTCGCTGCTGTACATGCTTGCTCTCCCGATCCAGGACTCTAGAAGCCCTCGCCCTCAAACAGATTGAACTTCAGCGATGGAGGCCAAGATCGGCAGGCTCGTCGAGTAGCCGGAGAAGCTTCTTCTCCGGCGGCGGCGACACGATCCCCTGGTGCAGCCGCGACATCATCGCAGTGAGAACCGCCTCCTCCCACTGCTCTTGGCTCCCATCTAAATCTCCCCTTTTACTTTGGAGGGTCTTTAGTTCTTGCGAGATCCTGCGCTGTAGCTGAGGATTAGTAGGAATCGGAGGAACGCGACTAGCTAGTGGAGCGCCTCTGCGCCATATGAAGATTTTGGGAGGAAAGGGGAGCGAACGATCGAGCGTAGAGTGGTGGGTGCTTAGTTTGGGTGGCATGGCAGTCTGCCCATTTTTCTCACGGCTGCTCGTAATTAGCTCGTTCGATGCTTTGTTGCAATATGGATTAGTCACATTGACAACTCATTAAATTTGTGTAAATTTTTATTACAAACACAAACACAAATGATCTGATTCAATCATCGCTTGTGCTACTGACTGGAAAATATATATGCCAGTTTCACTTCAAAATGTTATTACTGTATTTTGTGAGACACGGAATATGCATTCCAAAGAATGTTAAGCTTACGACCTCAAGACTCAAGAGTGCCTATTGTCTCACATGGTTGTATGTCTGCTTAGGGGTGTGAAAGAGAGGTTGCTGAGGCTGCAACTGAAGAGCAGAGGAATGATAGCCTTATGAGGCTATCTTGGGCCCTTGTGCATTCCAAGAATCAGGATGATGTCAACCTTGGATTAGGCATGCTCGAAGGTCTAATATCTTCTTTTATTTTCAGTAATCAAAACATAATTTTTGCATCCCACGACATTGTATTTAGGCAAACCATGAACTTTACTTTGCCTTTGTTCTCTACCTCTGGGTTCCACCAGCTTTTATACGATGCCTGTTAATGGGTTTGAGGTTTGAGTCATAGTGTTGGTCAGAGAATTATGATGGGAAGCCACTTGATAGCACATACAGCTCCATATAATAAATTTGTTTTGTCCGTAAGCCTGTTGTTGGTGAGATGCTATTTATGAATTTGGGTGTTGTCGAGGTAATTTGTTAAGTCTTGAGAATGAATGTGTCCTATTTGATGTTATTTTTCTATGGTAGAAATGTCAAAATCATGGATGTAAGGCATTCATTTTCTTCTGTTGATTTCTGAGTAACTCATCTATGGAGCACAATTTTGTTTTAATTTAGAGCCAGTCTGGACAAGCAGTACAACTCTTGCTTTATTGAATCCCAGTCATATTCTCTCTGATAATTCTGTCACTTATTATGGTTCCCTATTCTTTGGGAGTTACTCTAACAAGTGGACTATCACTTCAGGTCATGATAAGCAGGTTGATGCAGTTGATGGAAGTGTCCATTCTACACAATGCAACTCTTCTACAAAAATCACAACTGACATGCAAGAAAATGTGGTGGATGAACTGGATGCAGGAACCGACTCGTCATACCGACGAATGAGCGAATAACTTAACTTATCTAGCCATCCTGTTCTAGAACTCAATGATATTGAACATTATCAAATTTGCTAGTCCTAGCTTTTTTGAAACATTTGTTTGAAATAAACACTAAATATGCTTTATGGTGGGAGATTTGCTCTCATGCCACTCAACTATTTGGCAAAAGAGAAAATTTTCCATTTTTGGTGCATTTGCACTAGTTGGTATCTGGTGTTTTTCGTTACAACGCACGAGCACTCAACTAGTGCCATCAAAAGATAGCAAAAATTACCTAACACGTAACACTGATGATTTTTTAATTTATCACTATAAAATTTGTAATGTATCTATTTTTCTATTACAAAACAATCTTATAAAAACTTAAAATTGAACACAACACACAACCGAGATATCAATTAAACTCGGTAAAGGGTATTTCAGACATTTCAACTTTTAACAAACTCTTAGGACATTAGCTAGCCACCTAAAATCTGAATTGCCAAACAAACCAGCTACTCACACCTATTGAAACTGAAACCAATTGGCTACTTCAACTATTGAGCTAGATACTCCAACTAACTGATATGTGTGCACATATGTACTAGATGGCAAAACCACAGTAATATACTTGATTATCACATTTTTCACTTTTACCATTGGACACCAATATATAAGTTCGGTTTATATTGAACCAGAATCGAACCAATTACGGAGTACCATATTAACCGGTAAAAAACCGCTGTCCAAGCCAGCGGCCAGTTTTGTAACCTATGCATACGTCCCAATGTAACCGGGAAAAAATCTTAACTGTTACATATACAATCTACGATGTACTAGCGGCCTATTTAGTAGGCAAGAATTTGACGTAGAATAATCCAACCCCAGTGCTCCAAACCAACGTCAGTTTGGTTCAGTTTTTCCAACCAACTTTTTGGCTAAAAAGTCAGAAGCTAAATCAAACAGGTTCAAGGGCCAATCAACTTTTTTAAAAGTAGCAGCTTTTTCGTACTATAAATTAACAGCTTCTCAATTCAACTTTGAACGAAAATTACCCACTATGCCATTACAACATACCGGTTCGTGTAAAATTTGAAAATATAAACTTTTAGTAAAATGTATCATTTTAGTGTAATTCAAAAATATATAACTTTAGTATAAACATTATAAAATTTCATAATTACAATAATTTACATGCAAAATTACATATTAATAATGTAACCAAACATCATGAGCTACCAAAAGAGAAATCCACGGCTATTTCAACCAAACAACTTCTCAATTTTTCTACAGCTCATAGCTCAAAGCAACTTTTTCACAGTTCACGTCAACTTTTTCAGAATTTACAGCTCAAGCAAACACACCTAAACCCTCGTCAATACAGGTTGGCCCAGAATAAATACAGTTGGGCCGCATAGTGGGCTCAAGAGTCAAGCCCATAGACATGGCGACGTGGCCGTCGAGCGTGCACACGTGTACCACTCGCTGCGTGGGGTTCGGCATCGCGAAGCTGACGCGGCCGGCTGATCTGGATCAGAGGCCAACGTGTGCCACTCCAACGCCGACGCGTGGGCCCCGGAGAGCATCGGTTCACCACCATCCTACGAGCCGGATGCATCTGGTCCATCCATCCATACCACAAACGGTAGAGCGAGCCTGACGGTCCATGGACCCAGCTCATGCAACAAAATGGAGAGGTCCTCCACAACTGAAACGAGAAAAAGGAAAAAGTGGAATAAAAATAAAATAAACAAAATCGAGGGATTGGTGGAGAGGAAAGGAGGCGGCCGCGCTGCGCACTGGCCATTGACAACTTGACAAGTGCGCGCGCTTGTGTTCGTGTGGAGAGGAGGAGGAAGACGAAGAGGACGAGGACGAGGAGCCGCCGCGATGGAGGTGGGGTTCCTGGGGCTGGGCATCATGGGGAAGGCAATGGCGGCCAACCTCCTCCGCCACGGCTTCCGCGTCACCGTCTGGAACCGGACCCTCTCCAAGGTTTTTCACTTTTTCCTCCTTACTCCTCCCCTCCTCCCCCGCGGATGCGGATTGGTGCTCTCGCAACCGTGATTCGGTTTCGGCGACTGTTAATTAGCGCAGCTGTTTAGTAATCCGATGGCACGTGCTTGCCGCCGTCGCAGTGCCAGGAGCTCGTCGCGCTGGGCGCCACCGTCGGGGAGACGCCGGCGGCCGTCGTCGCCAAGTGCAGCTACACCATCGCCATGCTCTCCGACCCCATCGCCGCGCTATCTGTTAAGACACGCCACCAGACTATGCCCTACTTTTAGCGCTGCCGAGACGGCATCTTTACTGAGCATTTTTTCGCCTAATCCATCTAGGTTGTTTTCGATAAGAATGGCGTGCTCGAGCAGATTGGCAACGGGAAAGGCTATGTGGACATGTCCACTGTCGATGCCGCCACTTCTTCCAAGATAAGTGAGGTACAGTTCTCCTGATGGCTTGCTTTTGAGACTTATGAGTAGCTTGCCTTGACTCCATTGTTTTGATTTTGATTCATGTATAAGTTAATTGTGTAGTAGACTAGTAGTGATAGTTAGGTGTCACCTGTTGCCTCCATGCAGTCTCTGACTGTCTGAGTGCCTGAATTTCACATCATTAGCTCCTTCAATCTATGTAGTTCACGAGGATAATCTTTGATATCAACAACTCTATTAATATACATAGTTTCCATCCTGCCAGACAAAGATAATCAACTGAACACGACCTCATCAATTTTGCTTGGATCCATTTATTCCTGTGGAGATATGCACCTAAGTGATTGACATTTCCCTTTGTTGTTTGTGCTATCTCACCACTATATTTTACCATACCTTGTGTAATACTCACTTTGATTGCTCCGTAAGTCATTTTAGACCTGTCACCTATTGTCTGATATAAATCATTACAGAAGTGGAGAACTTCTAGCCTTCTAGCCATTTTTGCATCTTCTTATGTCCTTACTAATTGAATGCTCTTATTCTTATTAATGAATGAGCCATTGTTCCCAATCCGGCTTGATTGAAAAGCAACAAGTCTATTTCTTATACTCTCTAATAATTATACTTCCAAAGCATATAATGACTTATATTCATAACTGTAGTGAGTGTTCCAGAAAATCTATGGAGTATGAATAGATTTGGAGGATGGAGGAAGAGAAGATATACTTTGCAGTTTGCAATTAGAAAGACAAGAAGAATTACAGACCAAATGCATTACTCAATTGGTTACTAGTGTTTGATTTATCTCACCAAACTCATACAAATTAAACAGAGCTTTCATGCTTTCTGGAACAAACATTGTATGAGACAGGAGATACTGTGATGTGCTGCTGGGTTAAATCATGCCTCCCCCAATTTTTTCCTTGAATGTTTGCATTTTCCCCACGGAAGTGGGGATGTGTAGAAATAAGGTTTTACAGAAGCTCAAAATTGCTGGTAATATTGTTAAATACCACCCACTAACTCACTAAGATAACATGGAAGCCAGTACTCTGTTGCAGACTTACAGTTAACAGCTAATAACCTGGCAAGGCCCAATATTTGTCAAGGAGTACTTTAGATTGCCAGGTTAACATGAAAGCTCAAACTTTGCACATAGCAGCCATCCAGTAAATTTCATTCATCAAATGATTGTGCTCCGAAAAGGATAGTTCTTTTTTGTTATTTGATTGAAACAATAAGGAAAGCCTATTAAAAATATCTGGAGTTGTTATTTCACCATTTCTGTCCGTTCTAGTATACCATAAAATGATATTTCTTGTGAATGAACACAATTCCATTTTGTTTATGCATTCTAGTGGCTAAGCAATATTTTTTGCATGAATGCACTTGCAGTTATTGTATGGTCTGATCTTATTCGTTATTGTATAAAAATTCACCAGTGACATGAATTCTGCGTGGTGGTAGGGCGCTCATATATCACACCTTTTATTTCCTCATGTGGTTATATCAACATACCAGCATATGTGTGACGGGTGAACTAGTATGGGCTTGTGCATTAAGTTTGAGATTAATTCAGTACTATTGACAGTATCAAGTAAACATTTTTTGCATATCTGTGAGTGATCCCCCATCCCCAACAGCAAAGTGAGACAACCAATAGAAAAGCATTAGCATGGAATCTCAACATAGTTTAACCAAAATTGCTGTGGTGGTGTATTTTCTTTGTATCTGTTTTTTTGTTGGCATGACAAGATTGAATGTCTTTAAAAATAACTACCAAGGTATGTTCACAATGGATTTTCCTTAAATAAATATCTGCAGGCTGTTAAACAAAAAGGTGGAGCTTTTCTTGAAGCCCCAGTTTCAGGAAGCAAAAAGCCAGCTGAAGATGGCCAATTGGTCATTCTTGCTGCAGGGGACAAGGTAATTCCATGTGCTATGATGAGCGTGCTACTGTTGCAAATTAGTTGTATTGATGGCAGTTGACAAAAATAGTCTTTTTTTTCTAGGAATACAAAGATTGTTCCATATTTTTGGCCTTCTGCTTGTTAGTTTTTTGTAGGATTGAAGTCTTCAGTTAAGTTCTTGTGATGATATGATCTAATGAATAATGATCATAACCTTTCCATGATTATACATAAAAAACTTGTTGTGTCCATAATGACTCTTAGTGCTAGAATGTGCCTATGGCCTATGCGGATCTACCACTAGGGCATTTTTCTCTTGTCTGCAAAAACAAGAAGTGTTGGTGTATATTATTGTATCGCAGCATTTGCCAGAAGAACATAAAACAATTAAGCTTATATAGGGTGGATTTGCTCTAGATATTAGCATCTAATAAGTTAAAGACATAGATTGGTGATCGGAATATAATACTTAAGCCTGGAAACTCTGCCAGTTCGCAATGTTTTTTAACCTGTAGGATACAAAACAACACTGTTATAATGATATCTCATTGAATACCACGCTTGATATAATTATGCTCCTGTTACAATTTCCCATTTAATTAATTGGACCCACTTTTTAATGCTACAGGCATTGTATGATGATATGGTCCCTGCATTCGATGTACTTGGGAAAAAGTCATTCTTTCTGGGAGAGATTGGAAGTGGAGCAAAGATGAAGCTGGTGGTCAATATGATCATGGGAAGGTGATTATCTATTTATTATTTATAGACATCTGCAAAGCACAACTGCAATAATATCAGACACCATTGCATATTCACGCAAATTACATTGCTCTTGCATGTTCTCTTTACTGACCTAATGCTATATTCAGGATCACTGCAATATTAATAGAAAGGGCATAACTGCCACCTTTCTAATCTATTGTAAAAACACTGTTATGATGTATTAGATTAGCACAGTGGAGGTGGTTTACTGTTTCATGTTGCAAGTTTTTGCAGAATACTAACCTTTCTGACTATCCTTTTTATAGATGACCAGCAATTTATCAAGGCCTTAAAATTAGCCCCCTGTTTTTGCAAATTGGGATTAGTGACCTTCTATTTCGTTTTGGCAATCTTTGTTATACAATCCGGAAACTTGAGAGCTCTCTGTTGTTAGCACATGCACATTACCTTATGCACCTTTCTGGGTTGTATTTCATTTACTTTAGTTTTTTTGGCATACCAGTAATGTTGTTTCTTGCTGCAGTATGATGAATGCTTTGTCTGAGGGACTTAGCTTGGCTGACAACAGTGGGTTGAGCCCTCAGACGCTTCTTGATGTCCTGGTATGGCACATGGCTATTTTCAGACTACTGGAGCCAGCTCCTTTACCCCTTAGCATCAAATAACACTGGTTTTCAGGACCTTGGAGCTGTCGCGAATCCAATGTTCAAGTTGAAAGGGCCCTCAATGCTGAAGGGCAGCTACAACCCTGCATTTCCCCTGAAACATCAGCAGAAGGATATGAGGTTGGCGCTTAGCCTGGGAGATGAGAACGCTGTCTCCATGCCGGTGGCAGCTGCTTCCAATGAGGTGCGCATTTCTCCTCTTCTCGCCGCAAGTCCGCAATGAGCAAAATAAGGACTCCATCCGTTCTATATTACAAGTCGTTTGACTTTTTATAAGTCAATTTTCTTTAACTTCGATTAATTTTATAGAAAAATATATCAACAGCTACAACATCAAATTATTTTCATTAAATCTATCATGGTTCTATGAAATATGTCTTAATAGTATATTTACTTGATATCATAGATTTTAATATATTTTCTTTAAACTTACTCAAAGTTAGAAATTTAACTTAAAAAATGTCAAATGATTTATAATATAAAACGGGAGGGGTGCAAGTTACTGAACGTATTGCCGTGGTACTGAATCACAGGCGTTCAAGAAAGCAAAAAGCCTGGGACTAGGGGACCTGGATTTCTCAGCTGTTTATGAGGTGCTGAAGGGCGCAGGTGGCTCAAGCCAGGCTTGATCGGCGATGGCTTCCGCTGAAACTCTGAACGCCAAGAATCATGCACCCATTGCCATGAGAATTTACCACAATGTTTTGTAATTTGTCTGAACCACGCAGACTTTCATCCTAGTGATATTTATATTCAACGTGATAACAGAGAGTGCACGATGTAGTTGCATATTAGCTGCTGCTTGTTCATGTACCACGCTGGGCTTAACGAGCAGCAGCTAGCAGATGAACACTGCGTCCCAATGAAAAGAATTGAGAAATTATACCGGTTCTACAAATTGCCATGAACACGAATTCTACAAATTGCCATGAACACGAATTCTACAAATTGCTATTATACAAATGTGTTTGGTCTTTTTTACGGTCCATAGACCTTCATTGAGTCTTAAAGATCATTTTATCCCAAAAAAGACCTTTGTTAATACCATTCCTGGCGCAGTGAGCGGCGGCTGGGGATGGCCGGCTCGTCGCTGTTGTCGGGGGCTGGGACAAGGTGGTCCAGGACACGCTCTTCTACCCGCGACATCCGCGTGCTGGACGTCCCTGCCGGCTGCCGGCGCGTGGCGGAACGGTGAGTCCATGCGACCATGCCAGACTCCCGGAGCTTTTTCGGCTGCACTGGAAGCGATGGTGTGTGTGTTAACGTGCACTGTTAGAAAGTTTTTTTTTAAAAAAAAGATAGTGTGTGTATTCACTGTTGAATTGTTTGGTTTAACTTTAGATTTTCAGATAAGAGTCTAATTGGAAAACACCAACCAAAAACAACTTCAGTCACACAAGTTATGCGCTTATTGTCACCGCTCAGGACAACGGGAGTACTCCCAATCTATGTTCCACATGACCAATATACAAGAGTAATGCAGACACAACACTGCAGTTTCTACGTCGAGGAAGGGGCATCTGGTTGCCTGTCAGGGAGAGCTGCTTGAAATGCTGGATGCTTCATATACTCATCATGGAGCCTCGCAAGAGTGGGGTAATTTGACTGAGAGAACGCAACACATTTCATTAGATCGACCAGAGTAGGTAAAGGGATATGCACGGTTAGAGTAAGAGGGCAAAAGGACAGTACCATGTTGACTTGAAAACGAGTCACTGCTGAATAAATCTGGGGTGCAAGGAATACGTCTGCCTGCATGTAAAGAAAATGCAAAAGTTAATTTAGCTAACGCAGGGATGGCTAATATTTGGAGTGTCCACTAACATGATTACATGAACAAAGGGAATGTTAGCAAATGAGCAGCCCATGGTTTTCATGGAGAGTACAGTGGATATGGGCATGGATTTTATTTTATTATTTCTGTTTGTTTTGTTCACATGTGTAAACATATTACATATATAAGGCATACTTTGGCTCTGTTTTAGGAGAAGGGACACCATTTGTAAGCAATATACACAATAAAATAGACGAAACCACTGAAAAATGCATTCCAAAAGTAAGACATATACCAGCTGGACTTCATCTCCAGTTGCATACTTCCCAGCACAACCTTTTATAAGGTTCTCCGCAGCTAAACCATTGGGGAAAGAAGTGAGCACATTGTGGCATAAAAGCGAGTCCAAAGAAGTAGGAATGAAAAAAGGAAGGACTATGAGTGAACTTCTCACAACATGCAAAACAACTGAATTATGCAGATCACAGTATTTCTTTGGAAGCAGTTTTGATGGATGGAAGTAAAACAACAGTTATTCTGTGATACAATTAATAAACAACAGTTATGTCAGTAAGGTGAACCTGTGAAACCTCTGTCGATCTGTTGTTGAGTCCATGGGAGGCTCTCCCCTGTACCAACCTTCTGCTCAATGAACCTCTGCAAAGAGATAAGCACCCACACCAAGTTATTCTGTGAGACAATAATTTTGCTCTTCAAATGAACTGTGCTATATATTTTACTATAAAAGCATAAGTTGTAATGTAGAGTCAATCTGCAGCACAAAAAAACCGTTGCACAATGCAACCAGGTAACTGCCCCTAAATGGAACTCAGGTGCACTGAGCAATGAAATTCCAGACAAATAACCTTACATGGCTATAAGCAATTGACAGTAAGTCAGTTCTTAGTTCTTACCAGTACAGTAAGATTGTGAAGAGGTTGAATACCAGAACATACAATGCTTGCTATCTGCCATAAAAAATTAGTAGAGAAAAGGTCACATTAGGCATGATGAACAGGTGGAGAAATAGAAGAAAATCTAGCTTATACAGCAAGTTGCATTTCTTGGTTTATGTCTGAGCCTAACTTATTTCCATGTGCTTAGCAGTCCTGTTATCCTGAAACAAACATCTTTGTGGCTGTTATTTTCCCATTTCCCCCTTTTGTTATTCTTCTTATGTGATCTCAGCCTCTTAAATAGGTACCAAACATCAATGCTGTGCACCCTCAACAAATTACAGATGACACTTGTAGATTACAATGGACGAGTGTTGACTACTTGAGGCATCATCCTCAGCGTAGTGGTACCTGGAGATTCAAGGCCTTCATTTTAAGGTCTTGAGGTAAAAGAGGGCACTCAGGGTACTTGTCCTCCAAATACTGCAAATACACAAGGAAACAAGTCGAGCAGCAACCAATTTTGAGGACATAAACTAGAGCATCTCATACTCTGAATGCTTACCAATGCTATTGCATAAGAATCGCCAATTACAGTGTCGCCATCAACCAACGCCGGGACGAACTTCATAGGATTAACCTTCATGAATTCTGTTACCCCACAAAATGAAGAAGAAGCATAAAATGAATATTTGATTGACTGACCAAGCTTTGTTCCAGTCACTAGAATAGTTCCTTCTAAAAATTCACTAGAATAGTTGAAGCTGCCACACATGGCTCACATCGAGCACGCGTGTGCAGTTGTGCTCCACTTCACACTTCCATCCAAGCAAATTTGCAGGCAATCAACGGCAATTGCATAAGATCCCCACTAAGGCAAGCGAGATAGGAGAACCAGACGAGGGTAGCATAGCACCTACCTGGATCGGACTGCTCGCCCTTGAGCAGGTTCACCGCCTTGTACTCGTACTCCACACCTGCACAGACCACCACGCGCGTCCACCCGGTTTAATCTGGCCTAGCCCTGGAGACGACGAGGGGAAAGCGCGAGCTGGACCATCGAGTGTGGCCTGAGCAGCACGTACCTTTGAGGTTGAGGGCGATGCGGACGCGGTGGGCGGAGGAGCTGCGCCAGTAGGAGTACAGCCTCAGCCTCGCCGCCGGCGCCGCCGCACCAGCCTCCGCCATTTGCAGCCGCAGCCTGCTGCTTCGCTTGCTTCCGTGTTCAAGTGGGCCACGACACGAAGGCCATAGGCCAAGCACACCATTATCCATGGCAGGTGGGCCCAAAAGTCAATGACAGGTGGGCCCCGCGAGGAGGGACATTTTCGAATTCACCCCTGTATTTTCGTATATTATTTGTTATGTCCTCCCGTAGCCTTCGCTGCGATTTTGCGTCCTCTAATCCTCTCCACTACGAGGCCACCACCACACTCGCTCCCCTCCCCCACCTCACCCGCTCGCCGAAACCCTAGCGCGCTCCGGCGATGGACGAAGGAGGAGGAGGCGCCGCTGCTTCTGCTGCGGCGGCGGCGTCCATGCACCACAACGCGCGCTCCGCCGAGGACGTCTTCCGCGACTTCCGCGCGCGCCGCGCTGGCATCGTCAAGGCGCTCACCACTGGTGGGTCTCGCTGGGCCTCTCGCAGCCGCTCCCCTTCTAGCTACGCTTCGTCTTGTTTGGGGTTTTTAGCTGCTCTTGCTGATGGATTGGCTGCTCCTGTGGTTGTGCAGATGTGGAGAAGTTCTACCAGCAGTGCGACCCCGGTGAGGGTCCCCCACAATCTTGGTTTCATATTTTTGCGTTTGTGATGTTCGTTTATTCGGGCTAATTTGAGTGGGGTGTGAAGATGTGGCCTTTTCGCTGCTCCTGTGCCATGTTTGCTTCTGCATGGATGGAGCTCAGCATGGCTGCGTTTTAGGGTTTATTCCAGTGTTCTTAAATCTTAACGTGCCTTAAGCTGGAATAATTTATTAATTTGTGTGTCTCAGGTGTGTCGGTTTTAGTGTGATATTGGTGAAGTCTTGTCCTTTTGAGGAATTATATTGTTGTCGACCGCCAGTGTAATTGGGTCAATTTATGTCGGTTTGTTGAACACATAGGACCTAATGCCAAGTTTGGGCAATTCAAGTACAATTGTTTTGCACTTTGTGCTGTCAGCATCTCGAATCTCCCAAAGCATGGTTAAATGATGCCAGCACTTAGAATTTTGCAGTTCTGCTTACATGTAGAACACTTTGGAGGAATTATGATCAATTGGATGTAGTCTTCACCTACCCGAGCTGGGGTATTTGCTGAGTGTAGAAGCTGCGAGTCGAATCCTGATCATATCATGGCAACAAGTAATAACTAAGTATTTTTTTCCCAGATTGATTATCAGTTAGAGCTATGGTTCAAGCTATTGGGCAATAAAATTGGAAATTTGATTGAAAATTTGAATGTGCACATATTAAAGCGAAGTATGACCTTCCATGAAATGGCTCCATAAGAGTGATTTTAAATGGACATGCCCTTTTTTATGATCCATGTAATGCCCCACTGCATTTTCTCACTAAACAGAAAGGATATTCCATGGTATTTATACTGTGAAAATATTAAAGGTAAATGAATAAATTTCATCAAACCTTGGCTTTGGGGGCATGAGTATAACAAAACCCTAGTTTTTGCATTTTGTTTCAGAGAATTTTTGGGGTGAACGTTTTACAAAGCCCTAATTCTGTTACATCCAAAGGATATGACAAGTGTGGCCTACTTGTTAGATCTAATAGGATGTAACAAAACTGGTGTTTGGGGTACTCATGTCTCATGCCCAAAAACTCGGGGTTATGTGAAATTACTCAAAGTAAATATTTGTTAGTAGAGAATTTCATGAATTGAAGACAGAAGTGGACAAAAGGGATATTCACATGCGACAAACCTGGTCCTATCTGTAACTTATGTTAGCATGGCATGGGCTTGGCCCACAGCATGCATGACTGATTTATTATTGTAAGGCCCATTAAACCACTGAAGCAACCTATTCTAGAGGCCCAACGGCATAATTGCATTGCTAGGGAGCCGTTGAAGCTGTAGGGCTTTCAGGGCTTATGTTATCTTGCACTTCCTCTGACACAAAATAAGTCGTTTCAGACTTGTGCACAAGTAAAATAGTATATAAAATACCTTGTTGCCCGTCATTTATATCTGCATTGGAAAAGATGAGTCATTTATTCATGAGGGTACTAGTATTTGTTTAGCAAGGACAAAGGAGGAAGAAAAGAGTCAAAAGTGCCTTGAAGCTCTAGGATGATTCATATTTAGGGAAGAGTCAAGAAGATGAAAGTAACTTGTATTTTGGATTGGAGGGAGTATCTAGCTGCCTGCTAAGTCTTTGTTCTCTCAATAACAGTGACTGCAATTCTCCAAATATTTCGTTTGCTGTTTTTTTCCTTTTGAATTGCGCTGCACCATAATTGTATGATCACAACAATTTAAGGTGAAAATCAGCAGAAACTTTTAGGCTGGAGGGCCAAATTTGTCCTGTTTGGCATACAGTTTTACTGTTTTGAGGTTACATGGGAACAATTTGTTTTGAGTAAATCACTAAATTGGCTAATTGACTCCATAATCATAATACCAGCATCTGCATAAGTGTGTGTGGGTTGGTCTGAGTCTAATGAACTATATGTAGCCATTTTGTGCTCTGTTGTCCATTACAAGTGGTCTGTTGAATCCATCAAGTTTTCTTCTTTTTTGTCATATTGATGATGTTCTGCTCTCCTATTTTGTCAGAGAAAGAGAACCTGTGCCTTTATGGATTACCCAATGAGACCTGGGATGTGACCCTGCCAGCTGAGGAAGTACCTCCTGAACTTCCAGAACCAGCACTGGGCATAAACTTTGCTCGTGATGGAATGATCGAAAAGGATTGGTTGTCACTGGTTGCAGTTCATAGTGATGCCTGGCTACTGTCTGTTGCATTTTACTTTGGAGCTCGCTTTGGATTTGATAAAGAAGCCAGGTTTGCATGGTTTTCATTGCAACATGCGAATACATTTTTACAGAAATCAAATAATAATGATGCAGCACTCTGATTCCATTTGTCGAAGTTTACAAAAGATTTTGCATCTTTTATGTAACTGTTATCTGAGCAACCATGCACACTAGTTTACCATTGCATCAACACTCAAGTACTCAACAGTATATTGTTTAGTAGGCTGTTTTTTAGAGAATGGTTATAGTCCACAAGTGGCATTTGAATTTCAGGAGACGGCTCTTCACCATGATTAATGGTCTTCCCACTGTATATGAAGTTGTGACGGGAATCGCCAAGAAGCAATCAAAAGTCTCCAATGGTAGCAACAAAAGCAACAAGCCCAGCTCTAAAGTAAGTACTTGTGGTTAAGTATGTGACATGCCACTACATGGTGCCCATATCCAAACGGCCTCTTATGTCTTACCTATTTCTTTTCCCTTTTTTTCTCAGTCATCGAGACAATCCAATTCTAACAGCAAGCCTGCAAAGCCGGCTCAGCCAAAAGATGAGGAAGACAGCGGCCAGGAGGGCGCGGAGGATGAGGACCAAGCGTACATGTGTGGCGCCTGTGGGGAGACCTATGCAAACGGTGAGTTCTGGATCTGCTGCGACATCTGCGAGAAGTGGTTCCATGGCAAGTGTGTCCGGATCACGCCTGCCAAGGCGGAGCACATCAAGCAGTACAAGTGCCCTGGCTGCAGCAGCAAGAGGAGCCGAGAATGACCACGGAAGGCTCCCGGCCGGTTGACATGTTTAGAGTCGTTAGGAATGGTGAAGCGGTGGAGAACCGCTTCACCTGCTGCAGCAACAGCAGCAGCAGCAGACCGGCGTGCCGGTTGTTGTGTACTAGTCTCGTCTTGTGTTGTACCTGACATGGTTAAGTAGCTGTATTTAGCAGGCTAACTGCTGTCACCGTAGTGTGGTGTGAACTTCTATTAGAGAGCTGCATGCTCTCGTGTCCAGTGATTAAGTGATGGTTAGTGTGTATGATAATGCCTCCCCTTACATTAGCTCGTGTTTCTATCACTCTTGATCCCTATTTGAGGGGCTTGTTGTAGCTCCAGCTGATCCATAATCTTTAGATCCCCAAATAGTTTAGATTTTCTTCTTTAGATTGTAAAAAGTAAGTAGTTTTGGTGTAATCATTGTGCAGAAGAACATCATGATATAAGCTTAGTCACTTAACCGAAATAGACAGTCATACGACAATTTCGAGGTATTTCCACCATATGAATATAATTTTAATACGGGCTGGGCCTCGTGCTTGCTCGGCTATTCCCTTTGGGCTTATATAAGCCCAAGTCGCAAACGGGCTGGGCCTCGTGCTGCATACTACTACTGCTGCTTGGGCTTTCGTGCGTGTGACTGTCCAGTGCTCGTCGAGGTGAGAGGGAGGGAGAAGGAGAGCGGCGGCGGCGATGGCGACGGGAGGGAAGGGGCTGAACGCGACGGGGGAGTTCTTCCGGCGGCGGGACGAGTGGAGGAAGCACCCGAAGGTGGGGAACCAGCTGCGCCACGCGACTCCGGGGCTCGGCATCGCCATCGTCGCGTTCGGGATCTACCTCGTCGGCGAGGCCGCCTACAACCGCATCTACCGCCCCTCCGGCGACCACCACCACTAGATCGAGTCGTCCGCGAGGAATCCGTGCTGCCCCTCCAAGGTGACCGCCCCGTGCCCCCTGTTCTCCTATTCCGGCTGAGATGGGTTCCCTTGGTTAGATTTGGATCGATTTGGAGGCGCTTAGGGTTGTTCGGATACTTCCACCTAGATCTATCTATCAGCGATTGTGTAGAACTGTCTCATGTCGAGCGGATTATGCATTTGCATATTGGAATATTGGGCGAGACCGCCAAAGATTGGGTATCTAATGACATTGTGAAATATATCATCCATATAATGGATTAATAATGTGTTTAGCTTGTATGGCTCATAACAAAATTCTTGAGAAATGTGTATATGTACCACTGAAGTCTAAAACATTATTAATATTACTATGATCTTAGCATACATATGGACGTGTTAGTATAAAACTGCTCTAAGAAGAGGCATGTGGTGCCATTGAACTTGTGATTTTGGTCATCAAGTCAATATATGTGGCTAGGGCAGGCCGCAGGGTAAGATGTTTTTCCCCTTTAGATGCATCTTAAGTTGTGATAGTTGAAAAGTATCATGGTTTGCAGATAAACACATATATTAGTGGTCAACTCAAACTCATATCTTAAAATCTCTATTTTACCATCATGGTAATACCATGATCCTATCTAGAATGCCATGTGTACTGCATTGTGTAGTGTGTGACATGTCACCATATATGTTGGAGCAAACATTATTCTTTTTCAGTCTCAGTTGAATTCACTCGCTAAACTTAAGATTCCTGTTTCACATGATTGACATGTTAGTTTTTCTCCCATCTCATGTGAACTGAAGAACTTATCAACTACTGCAAATTATGTTGCATTTTTGTGTTAGGTTCTTGAGTTACGTAGTTATGCTGTCATTTTTCTGTGTGTTGTGGTGAAATGAAAATTGATGTCCTTGCTAATGCCAGTCTAAGTCTTGCATTGTTGTCTATTACATGTCAGTCTTACCCGGAATTTAATAAGTTGGTTAAACTCTGGCATGATATGGTGTCAGTGAGTAAAATTTCATGGATAACTTTTCTGTTGATGAAAATCATGGAATCTTATAGTTTATGCAGTAAGGTCAGTTTTAAGAAAGCTGCAAATGTAAATGGTAGACAGCAAAGTGCTAATTAACTTCTTGGGCTCTATGACCATGTGTTTGATTGTGATTAAGCTTTAATTTTGATGTATGTGTTCATGATTAGTTCCCTCTCCAATCTTCTCTTACACATTGATTCTGGAGACTAGCAAAGGATGCTTATTTCTGCGCCGTTTGTTACCCAGTGTATATTTCACCGCTTGGTATTTCCGTGATTAATTGCCTAATTGGTGACATTGCATGCTGCAGGTGAAGTGGCTGGAACAAACTTTTACCAAGCACCAATGTTGTTGATCTTTATTCAGTTTGAGCTCATAAGGTCTGCCATGAGGCCCATGACCATCATGTAACTTGCAACCAGGGAGACATGCTACTGGTCCAACTATGCTCTTGAAATCATATACTTTTATATTGATTCTCTGTGGTTATAACCCAGAATTTGGAAGTGAAATTGTTCTTCTAATACTGACGTTTTGTGAATCCGCAATGCCAGTGTTTTAATTTTCGCCTGCGCTATCTGGCCAGTGCAACGGAGATAGCCAAAAGAAACTGCCAAATCCGTGATGCGCGTGTTTGATCAGGCTCGTGAAGTTAGTGCGTCTGCACTGGCCAGAGTGCAGGTTTGCAGACTAATGACGTTCCAGTGATGAACGGCTTTGTGTAATTGTGTGTCCGTACAATATTCCGATTTAACAGATGATTGGGTTATACAAAAGTTAGCACACAAACCGCGTTATTAGTTTTTCTATCCAAAAGAAAAAAACCGTGGTTTGTTTGACACAACTTCATATTTAATAGCTTTGAAACACATAGAGTTTGTATAGCTTTGAAACACGTAGAGTTTGTATAATAAAATAAAGTGGTAGCTTTTATTATTTTTAATTTAAAATAAAAAACATATAACTCAATTAAATACTTTAGATATAAGATTTAAGTTAGATTTGATCTAGAGCTATATTAAACAAGACATAAATTTCATGTTGTAGCAAGTATCTGTCTCCCCTGTAACGTCCTCTATTTCTGCTCATCTATGGGTGAGAACTTCTGTAGCTATAACTACTCATATACTTTAAAGCTCTCTTAAACGGTATAGATTTTATATCTAGATTGTGAGACTCGGTAACTGTAGAATTAAAAAATGTACTAGAATTTAGTAGTTAGAAAATACTAGCTTATTCATATTCTTACCAGCTAAATACTTATCAGCTGCTTCTTAGAATCTGAAGCTCTTTTAAACATGCCCTATGCCTGCCATCGTTGCTCCTGTCCTCTATTCTCGTTGATGTCTTTACCCATCGTGTATCTACCTAGCCTCTCCTCGTAGTTGCCATATTTGAGCTTCGGTTTACCCCTGTCATTCTTAGTTCGGTTCCACCTATTTTGTTTTTGGTTCCAACCTAAATTTGCAGTTGAAACTCTTTCAGTCTTCTGCTTACACCTAGGTATGATAATTTTATCTATGGATACCTGACCTGATGGGTATTGTTTGAGTTTAAATTATGACAACTGTTTCTAGGTAGGGTCAAGTTGGGGACATGTTTGATTTAAAATCCATGAACACATGTGAGTTTACTCGTTTATCTCTATTTATGATATTGTTAACCCACGAGTTTTCCATTAGTTTTTAGGTGCCTGACATGTCCGAGTATGAGTTTGATTTAAAACTTGTGTATTTCACAGGCATATATTTAAAAGTATTTCGTTGGTCTACTTTATAAGTGTGCTTTTACCAAACCCACGGATTTTGTACCGGTTGCCATCCCTATTACACCATAGCTTGTTTCTCCTCTAAATGCACCTGTTGATGTTGGCTTCCCTGTAATGGTGATAGCAAATGCAGATCATTGCTTCATCATTAGTTTAGTTAGAATAACAAGCATATCATTGAAATGAGCAAAACATATCATTGCTTCATCAATCAATTCCGCTACTATATCAGTTAACTTTGGCCATTTCAAACAACTTCCATACTGGTCAAAATTAAATATTGAACTTTTGTCACGATTCAACCAGGAAATTCCAGTACTCCAGCTCTGGCAGGAATCCAGATGGAATTTTAAAAGAAGAGAATGAAAGAAAAGATACCGACACGAATCTCGAGATAGCACGGAGCCACGATCCAACGGCGCAGAAGTGCCCTTATCCGATCCCGAGATTCCTGCTCCGCCGTCTCGAAATCCACGTATCTCCTCCAACCATGTAAAAAAATAAACGAGCAGGAAAAAGTAAAACAGCTCGAAAATCGCTATCCACACCCAGCAAAGATCCCCACGCAAAACACAGTCTCTCTCTCTCTCGGCTCCACGCACCAATCCGCACGAGCTCCTCCTCCTCGCCCTCCGCCATGGCCGGCCTCATCCGGTGGAGGCGCCTCGCCGCCGTCGCCACGCGAGCGGCGTCGACCCTGACCGCGGCCGAGTGCTCCCACGCGGCCGCCGTGCCGCCGCACCGGCGCGTACAGGAGCGGCGGAAGTGGGAGGGCCCCTCGTCAGTGGGGAGCTCCTCCTCCTCCTCCGCCGATGAGCCCGAGCCACGGCGCATCCGCGCGGAGGCCCACTGCCCGCGATGCTCCAAGCACATGGACATCCTCTTCTCCCACCGCGCCCCGGCCCCCTCCACGCCCGCTGACGCTGGCGGGTACCAGGCGCTCAACCTCTGCCCCAACTGCCGCAGCGCCTACTTCTTCCGCCCTCACCTCCTCGCGCCGCTGCAGGGCACCTTCGTCGAGATCGGCCGCGTCCGCGCTGACTTTACCCCCGACGCCGTCAGGGCCAGGGACCCTTCCTTCTGGGAGGCCATCCGGGGGAACTCGTCATCACGGGACGACGGGGACGGTGGCGGCGTGGCTGTGCACGTGCCGCCCGGGCCGCCGTTCCACCCTAACCTTAACGTGGTCCGCGTCGCCGGAGGCGGTGGCGGGGGAGGAGTTGGTGGCGGCGGCGGCGAGGAGGGAGCGGGCAAAGACGGATGGGGCGGGTCGAACCTGGGAAAGGATTTGCCAACGCCCAAGGAGATATGCCAGGGGCTCGACAAGTATGTGATTGGGCAGGACAGGGCCAAGAAGGTGCACATTTTCCTTCAATTTGCGGTTAATGTGTGCCCGTGCACTTGTCTGTTACATGACATGGCTAATGCTGGTTAGTTTGTGTTAAAATGTGAGGCTTTTGCTGAATTTATATCATTTCTAGTTCTTCACTTGAGCGATACTTCTAGGCGGCATTTTGCTTATGGCCTCGCCGAGGTGATTTAGGAGCAAAGTTGTTGGGTTGGTTCCGTTGTTTGTGATAACGCTTTGGGTCAGTAGGAACACTATATAGTTTTTGCTAGCTCTTGAATGAGACGGGGAAGAGTGGTGCTTTCAGTGTCTCTAGTGTTATGCGAAGTATTAGTATCATTGCTTTAGCATGGTTAGAATGGATAGCCTTTGCCATGCTCATTTTATCAGCTGCGATTGTGATAGCACATGTGAAGTGTAAGAGTAGGGAAGGACCAAAATTCACATGACTTTGATCCACTCCTAGGTTATCCACAAGTGTAAGAGTAGCAAACTCCTAGATTTGGACAAGGTGCCCTTGTTCGTTATTATCCAACAAAATACACTTCAGATTCCATATGTGAAATTTAATACAGGTAGTGTTAATGAGATCGGTAAATCAACTATTTGTATTTTCGATCTGTCACATTTTTCTCACTTTAATACATATTTGTCGTGAGTTGTGAAAAGGTTCATCTCACTATTTGTTCATCCAATTCAGTTGATAGGTATTGTGTTAATCAACTGTAACAACACCATACTTTTGATTTACTGATCTCATGCAACCTTTTAAATCTGCAGGTGCTATCCGTTGCAGTATATAACCATTATAAACGGATATACCATAAATCCTTACAAAAAGGGTCAGTTTCACTCGACCATATTAATTGTTCTCCTCTTGTTCTTGAAATTATGAAGGTTGTTTACTCCTATTCAAGAAAAGTTAGGACCGACATGTATGTTGCAGTGACTAATTATGTGGTATATAAGCTAAAACAATTAGGTCTGGAGCAGATTCAGGTGGTTTTGATGTAGAACCTGATGATGACGACAGTGTTGAACTAGAGAAAAGCAATGTCCTATTAATGGGGCCTACTGGCTCAGGTAAGCAGTTGCACCAAATTCAAAGTTGAATGTTGATCTAATTGGAACTAGGTCAACTATGTGTTCTACAATATTGGATCAACTATAATCTAGACACTCAGCACTGCTTGTGCTTTGTTTTGATGCTTCATTTATTTCACAGGTAAAACTTTGCTTGCTAAGACATTAGCTCGTTTTGTGAATGTTCCATTTGTAATTGCTGATGCAACGACATTGACACAGGCAAGTGTTCACTAAATTTTACAATCCAAGTAATCATAGAAATGCACAATGTCTATATGCAATTAAACCACTTCCATTACCCTTGCATGGGCTCCATGGCTCTTGTAAGTTGTAAGTGTCGCCTACTATCTTACAAACATGATAAAAGAGAGAGGCTGGACTAACGTAGTTATGTAGAAGGTCTGGGCGTCTTGCTTTTGGGTTCCATGGCAGTGATAGAGAAAAAGATGAGAGAAGCATGGAGGGCGTGTCTGTTACTGCCTTGCTCATAGGTGCAAAATGGCCTTGCAAACCTTAAGCAATCAGAGTTAAGAGGAGAGTGATGCCGTAGAGTGAACAAATTGAATCCTGATGCCATGGAAGGGATACACAACTATTCAATGGCAGTTCGTTGACTCAACAGTTATTTCAATGACAAATAGTGGGATTTATCTTTGACTAAATTATGACCCTCTCTTTTATGGTACCAACGGCTCACAGTAATTATTGTCTATGTATTTTTTCTCAGATAGACACCCAGCAAATATAGCAGTATATGTGTGTGTCTGTGTTAAAACTCTAGCTTCTGGGTCAGGGAACCAACGAACAGAAATTGCATGTACTGAAATAGAAATCAGCAATATTGAGAAATTCCAAATAATGACTTCACTCTTGACTCAATAATAAAAGAATCGATGGATCAGCTTGCAAAGATTTAGCAAACCAATCCCTAACTGGATGTTGCCACCTGTGCCTTATAAGCACAATCAGCAGATGGGGCACTCTCAAGTACCAGACAACAAACCCAGAAAAACAGATTCCTGGACTTTCCTTCTTCCTTGTCGTGTGGCAATGACAACAGCAACCTTCAAGAGAAACAGAGGGGAGCACCCTCTAGCTGCATTGGCAGGGATAAAACCCTAAATCTGAACACATGCCAAAAACTCCCCTAGCCTATTACAAGGCTGACATATATATGTGCACGCAGGCATACTGGAGTCCTAATCGGAGACACATATGCACTAGGCTAGCTCGGTCAAGCCACTCAAGCCCAATGCAAACCGATACAAGCCCAAAGTGATTAAGCTAATAATCTAACTTGGTAATGATGCTGCTAATGACACAATCATTTAATTAACTAAGAAGACTCACACACATATATGTATTATGTAAACTATATTCTATAACTCTTTTAAAGCAACTCTAACCTGAACTTTGACCATTCTAATTTATATAAAGTAAGTTGGAGCCAATCTGACAACAATTTTGTGCGTCAATTATTGAATTAAGTCATCCATTTGGTTCATCAAATCCTTTCTTGCCTTTTCTTTTCACAAAGGTCTAGCATCACCAATAACAACTCTGTGGCACCTCTCTGTGCCCTGGTTCACAAAGACTGAAATGGTTCCAACTTGGACTGTTGAAGTCTTGAAGAAACCATGGTCACATCATTAAACAGCGACAAAAAGGATCACGAACAGCCACCAACCCATTTGGAATAAGTTCAGAGTGAAATTATGAATGATCATTTATTTCTATTTGCTACCACTTCACCACTTGCATATCCATCAGTTTGGTTTTCCCATTTTTTCATATAATTTTAGTCCCAAAAGTAAAGCTTAACTCCTGCGACTTCCTGCAGGCAGGTTATGTAGGAGAAGATGTAGAATCTATACTATACAAGTTACTTACGGTATGGTCTTTAACTCACAAACAAGCTGGAGCAGACTATTCTCTTGACACCATGCCTTTGAAAGTGACTCTGGGCGTTCTATTTTGGCATTGACTAGATGGCAGATTTTAATGTCCAAGCAGCACAACAAGGGATGGTTTACATTGATGAAGTTGATAAGATCACAAAGAAGGTCTGATCTTATTAAATGCTGAATCTGTGTCTTCCTTGGTGTCATTAAAGATTTAAAGCTGAATCTGTATCTCTTCCTTGGTGACATTAATCAGCTGATGCATTCAACATGCAGGCTGAGAGCCTTAACATTAGTAGAGATGTCTCAGGTGAAGGTGTCCAGCAGGCTTTGTTGAAAATGCTGGAAGGCACGGTGAGTAATTTGCGCTAATCCTGGATGGACTGGTTAGCTCATGTGTCTTTGGCATGTACTATATTGAGTGACAATATAAAGTGAAAGCTTAGTTGCTTGTAAGCAGATATTGCTTACCTCTACTCTAGGATCTCTGTGCTTTAAATACAGATAACTTCGTAGATAACAACCTCTGGCAAATGAAACAAACTAGTATTTGTAAAAGAGTGCTACTGTTGAAACTTATCATGGTGACTGAATGGCTATCACCTAGTAGTATTAATGCACGATCATTTGCTTTATGCTATATATTGAAGGATTTTACCTTGAATCTTCCCTTGTGATATTGATATTGACATATTGTGTTATACAACACATGTGATATGAAACATCAAATTTGATATTTTATTCTAATCCATCCAGATACCTACTCTCTCTAATTCCTTATATAAATCATTTTAGACTTCTCAGCTCTCTCCTAAAATATAAATCGTTTTAGAATTTCTAGGCATTTTTTATCTTTTCTTCCATGTTTGCCCTTGTCAAATAAATGCCACTTCTCACAAATAAGTAACTCACCTTTTCCAAAGCAGAATAAACGAGGGACAACAAAGTCATTTGAGTTGATTTTTTAATTTTTATGCACAAATCCAAAATGACCTATATAAGAAATCAGATGGAGTATTTAACAGGAACTTCTTTGCTTGTTTCGCTGCACATTTGTAGGGTTATATTCATAGTTATTAAGGCGGTAAGGCAAGGCTAGGCTCTCAACTAACTTTTTGCCTTTTAAGTGGTAAGACAAGGCGAGGCGACACCTTACAAAATGAAAGAAAAGGAGAAAATGTGAGAATATATGGGCAAAATTGCACCGCCCATTTAAAGTCCAGTCCAACAACACATTTAAAGCCTAGTCCAACAGCCCATCTATTAACTGTGTATTTAAGTCCTGTCCAACAGCCCATTTAAAACCCACTGGGTTCTTTTTCCTCTCTTAAACCCTAAACTCTAGCACTGGAACTGCTCCTCTCCCACAACAGCCACCGCCATGTTGCCATCCACTCTCCTCCCTTGCTCTCATCGGTGCTGCCCATGCCAGCCACGCCACCCGTAGACCGGCGCGGCTAAGGCGATAGGATGCCTTAGCCCCCCGGACCACCTTACCGCCATGGCGACGTCTTGATAACCATGGTTATATCATATATATTTGTTTTCAGCAAATCAAAACACTGCTCCTCATGATATGTCTATACATGGACGTCTTTTGACATTTTTGTGAAATGTTGACATGTTTAGATAGTCAATGTCCCTGAGAAAGGAGCAAGGAAGCATCCTCGTGGTGATAATATACAGGTACTGTCATCACAGCTTATATATGACATCCTTCAACTAGGAAATTTTTAGCATTTTTTTACCTGAAGAATTACACCCTATCATTTTGTTACCTTAGCGCTGAATGATAGCCCCAAGAGAAAAACATGGCAAGATAAATTTTTGGGTGTTGCATGACAAACAAGAAGTAATATAGAAAATTTTTCTTGTCTTAATACACTCTGGATAATTTTCATCTAAAATGCTGCTCGATAACCACATAATATTGTTTCTTACTTTCTTTACACCATAAATGTCTAGTCTGAGCTAGCACAATGTCACATTGTCAACTGCCTGGTAAATCTTGAGTTTGTTTTTCATAGTCATTCAGTGCTTTTGGTATGTAAATATGGGTAACTTCAATTTTGTAATGGTTTTCATTTCATACAGATAGATACGAAGGACATTCTTTTTATATGTGGTGGTGCTTTTGTTGATTTGGAGAAAACTATATCAGAGAGGTATTATATATTCATCTTTATGTCTTTACCTATTGTTGGAACCATGTCTCCAGTGTTTCCTCAGTCTTCATCTAATGGACTTAATATATATTAAAAAAAGACGACAAGATTCTTCTATTGGCTTTGGGGCACCTGTCCGTGCTAACATGAGAGCAGGTGGCATCTCGAGTGCTCAAGTGACATCATCCTTGTTGGAATCAGTGAGTACCACAATTCTAGAATTAACTTTTCTGTAAACCTTTGTTTAAAGAGGATGCATGTATGAATTCAATGAATTTGTTCTGTAAAACCTTGGTGTTCAGATTTCCTTTGTTTTCAGGTTGAGAGTGGTGATCTAATAGCATATGGACTCATTCCAGAATTTATTGGACGCTTTCCTATTCTTGTCAGCTTGGCAGCTCTAAATGAGGACCAACTTGTGCAGGTAGCATAATCATCTGATGTAGGAAGTCTTCTTTTCTCTCTCTTAAGTCCCTCACATCATCTTGTGATCTAGTTATGATATCTTACCATGGCAGAGATTGTATTTATATTTCTGTAAGATTGTTATAAATTTTATCATGGAGCACTGATACAATTATGTGCTACTAGGTTCTCATGGAGCCAAAGAATGCTCTGGGTAAACAATTCAAGAAATTGTTCAGCATGAATAATGTGAGTATATTTGCACAGAAACATGCAAATTAGTGCCCCCCTGATATCTCATCGCAATCTAACATTGGCTTTCAGGTTAAGCTTCATTTTACAGATGCTGCACTTAGAATAATTGCCAAAAAGGCAATGTCCAAAAATACAGGTGCACGTGGTTTAAGGACTATCCTTGAGAATATTCTCATGGATGCCATGTATGAGGTTTGTTTCAAGATAATTTTGTCTTATTTTATATTATTTTTATGGTCTAAGGCATAAACTCAATGGCATTGGCATTCAATTCTTTTAATAAGTTGCTGCTGCCTTGCAGATTCCAGATGCAAAATCTGGTGACAAGCGAATTGATGCAGTGGTCGTAGATGAAGACGCAGTAGGATCTGTGGATCAACCTGGCTGTGGAGCTAAGATCCTTTATGGTGATGGTTCTTTTGATCGTTATCTCTCTGAGTTGAAGGTAACCATTGCTAATCCCTGTGAACATCACATTACTTATTTGATGGATGTACATCTCAGGTTAACAAAACCATAGTTACCAGCCTAGAAACCACGGTTTTTTTGGCTAACTGTCGGTCAACAGTTAGCTTTAACTGGCCGGGGTCCGGTTATCGTTGTCTGGCATGGCCAGTAACCGGCCGCCAGTTGGTGGTAACGCCAGTCAGTTTAGTTAACCCTGATACATCTAGAAGCTAACCTTTTTACTATAATATTCCTTGGGGCAGGCGACGGGGGATGGAGCAGGAAGCGAAGTGGATGGAGAAGCCGAGCTTTCCTCGTCAAGAGCCATGGGGATGTGAATCTTTTGGTTCTGACATCTCATGTATACCATGTGAAATCTAATCCCAGATGTAATAATGTAAGTATTAGCCTTGTAAAGGAATGCGTAGTACTTAGTGTCTGTTGCTGATTAAAGCACCAGCGCACCTGTCCCAGCACCTCACACTCCCTTGCAGAATTTGAAGCAGAATTTGGGAAGAGTATAGATTGGGGGGATATTTAGTACAGAGACCCTTGGTTGTCATGAACATGTAATGGTCTAGAACTGTGATGACTGCTGAATGTAAAAAAAACTTGAAAGCAATGAAACACGTGCGGTGAAAGGGGTGAAGGAAATGCAAATAATGCTGTTGTTGTCAAATTGTCGATCCTAAAGTTTTTTGCGGTATTACTTGGATAGTGAATAATCCGTTGTCAGTATGGCAATTAGCCCTCTTTGGAAAAGCCAGAAAAAACTAGTGGAATTATAAAGGGTTAATTTCTTTTATGCAACCATTATTTATCTAGTTTCAGGGATATCATTATTTTTCGTGTATTTCCTTCAGTGCCATTACAATTCGCTTACTCTTGCCTGCGTGTCATTTTGTGCGCCCGCGGTGGCTATGAGCCCACCTGTAGACTCCAGACATTTTGTATTGTTCACACTACCTCTCGCCCCAACCGTTATCAGCTTGACTTCGCTCGACGCACGAATAGAATCGTTCCCCTTCTCCGTTCGTAGCCCTAGACTCGAACCCTAACCCTAGAAATATCGACGCTTCGGCTAGGAGGTAGCCACTCATCGGTGGCCAACAGGAGTACGAATCAAGGTGAGAACCTTCCACTAATTGATTGCCCACGGTGATGCATTCCCGTGGTTAAGCTTCGGAATAAGAGTACGGAGACCTTCAATTAGATTTTCTACAAGTGCCCGAACAACTTCCAAGTCAGAGCTGTTGTATTTGATTGTTCTTTTGGTACGCCTTAGTATCATTTGTACTGATTTTTGATGTTACGTGCACAAAACGACGATACTTGTGGGTATTTTTGGTGGCATGCTGACTACATAAAGTTCTTGCGTGCGAAGCAACAGAAGCAAGTCATTTTGGCTGGTGAACATGAAGATGTGGAATGGACAGAAGTCAACAGAAACTCAGAGTGGAGGCAAGATATGAGAAAATTGAGTTTAGAGATTTCTGAAGTGAGGCAATAGATAGGAGAGCTAAAGCAGTAGCTTTTTCTAGGAAAAAAATGCAATTATACTGGCCTTGACTGTAGGTGTGATGTTTGGTATCTTAGTTTCAGTAGTTTGGAAGTGAATGCGCACACCGTAGTTTGAAGTTGTGAAGAAATTGAACTGTTGCAATGTTATGACTGAAATTAAGTGAAATGAAAGCATAATTGACTTTGTGTGAATTTGTTTTTATTTGAAATGTGACTTTGTGTGAATCTGTTTTGGTATGAAATTAGCATATATTCTGCTCTGGTATGTTTGTGTGAAATGGAAGCATATGCTTGGTAAGTCAAGTTGGCAAATTTTGCCTAGTCAAGTTGGCAGATATTGCCAAGCATTACAGCAGAGCATATTTTGCCAAGTCAAGTTGATAGATTGGTATTTCCTAGCCAAACATATGTTCCAAACTCTGCAATAATGACCAAACATTACATCTGCGCAAATAAAGTTGACAATTTTGCAAAATTCCACAGCTGGGCAATAATGGCCAAACTTGTCCCAAACAACTGAGTAAAATTAATAGATTGAAATAATTTGGCCAAATTGAAGTAATGGCCAATTGTTCTCAAGCAAACATGACAATTTAATTCAGGACACTGAACTTGTCTCAGCCAGCAGGTTACAATTCAGGACACTGAATGACAGACATAGCTAAAAGTAGTTCACAGATTGACAACTAAGTGTTTAATGAAAATACATTCCTAGTACATAGTCACAATTTTACATAGGTAGACCAACTACATTCCTAGCTAATTCCTAAGGCTCTTGACCGTAGTTAGTGGTGGAGCCGCTGCTGATGGCCCCTTCTTCTTTGATGCAAGCTTCTTTTGAGGAGTCCTCTTTTTCTTCTGTAAAGTTGAAGTGGAAGGACCTTCATCTCCAGCAACTTCCTCCCTCTTCTTGGAAAGTTGACAAATAAAATTAGCAAATAGTAATGACTGGATAGTTGAGAAATATAGTTAGCAAATAAAGTTATACATTTTCCTTGGTGGTTCTGCTAACTTGTAAGTCTTTGTAAAGTGATCAAAACCCTTACATCTTGTGTATCTCACCTTCTTTTTGTTAGCCTTTTCAAGAGCTCCCCTGATTTTGTGACTTTAGGCCTGCCTGGTGCCTTTTTCTGTAGAGGAGGAAAAACTCCAAATCCTAAATCAATTTAAGACCATTGGGATCTGTCTGGCATGGTAATACTGCTCCTTCATATGTTGCTCTAAACTTTGTAACTGAGTAGTAGTCATGCACAAAGGATGCTATCTCAAGGTCTCTATTAGAGCAGATTTAAGTAAAGGCATGCTTACAAGGTTTGCTAGATAGCTGCTAGACTCTGTATGAGCATTTATGCTCCTTGATATCAACAGAGTGCCTTCTGATATTGTTGGACTCATCTACCAAAGTGACATCTACATCTTCTCAAGGACAAGCTTCATACATGCCCAGTCTTAGAGTACTTCAACTTTATTTCATAATCTGACTGTAATTTCTTTCTGGCTTTCTTTGCCCTCCTATTTGGGTTACTCTTCAACCAATCAGTGAGTCTCTCTATAACCCATTCTTTGCTTGCTATCTTCCCTTCAACTAGTTTTCTGGTTGGACATGTATATTCTGCAGGTAGAACTTTTATCTGCAAGTACCAATTAACCAAGTGATTACTTATCAACATAACATACAAAATTAAATTCAAATAACAGTACATACCTGAATTGTACTACTTCTAGCAAGCCTAGAAGCATGGATTCTCCATGGACAGCTACTATGTACACAATTGACAATAAACCTTGATGGATTAGTCTTGATGTTAGCAAACTCAAATCCTACCACAACAGCATGGTGCTTTAGTGCTTTCCTGAATGCCTTGATATCAGGAAATAGTGCACCCTTCATAATTTATGGGTTCTCAGGGTCTTGCTGCATATTAGGGGCTTCAGGATCTGCATCATCGACCTCTGGTTCGATATGAACAAATGACGGGCCAACCTGTTAGCATGGTTTAGCATGAGCAGATGGTCCAGGCTCTTGGTCACTAGGTCCAAGCTTTTGGTCAGTTGGTACTGAGAAGGAATTTATCATTAACCCCCACATACTCTTCCACATTATCAAATATGGCAGGTATTGGAGCATCTGTCTCCATAGCTATAGCCCTAGCTTTGTGATCTGCTGCTTTAGATGCATACACTCCACAAGCACCTTGGTTAGTTTGAGAACCACTACCAACAACAGGTGTCTCATCAAGGGGTGCCACACCAACTGGATTATCATCCCTAAGTGACTCACTAACCGGTGGAGGCACAACTAGTACTGGGAATAAGCCATCAATGTTAGTCTCTACAGCTCCATTGTCAAATATTCATATAACTATTTCACACATCATCTCTCCCTTATACATTTTAAATAAATTAGTTATCTACTGCTCACTAACAAGCCTGACATCCTCATGCAATTTCTTGTCAAAAAATCATATTGCACAAGATTGTATACTCGACCATTTCAACTCAGTCCTTAAACTAGACATTAGCATTTCTAGAGTGAAAGATCCTATCTCCATCTCTCAATTGATAACTTTGCCGATTTGATAAGTTTTTCTACCGGCCGAATCAGTTCTGACAAATGCAGGAACGCGCATGAACAGCTGATGCCTATAGCATATGCGAAATGTAACAAAATAAATCAACGGAAAATAACAGTCAGCAACAATTAACCCTAAATCTCTAAAGAGTTAGCAACAATTTAGCCTAAATCATACTCTACGCAAGCAAGATTAATCCATACAGCGCCGGTGACGGATTAACCCTAAACCCTAGGCATTGCGTAAAAGGGAACGCGTACCTATCGGAGTTGACCTCCATCGCCGGCTGCTTATTCATCGCCTTCGGGTTCTCCATCGCTATCTAGGGTTCTGGGTGTTTGTGGGAGTGAAATGGGGGATTTTGGTTCTTACGTCGGGCGTCACTCTTTAGGGCGTCGGGCTGATAACGGTTGGGTGAGGAGCAGTGTGGGCAATACGAAATGACTGGAGCCTACAGGTAGGCCCATAGCCGCCACTTGCGTATAAAATGACATGTGGACGAGAGTGAGCAGATTGTAATGGCACAAAAGGAAATACACGAAGAGTAATAGTATCTCCAAAATTGAACAAATAATGATGACATAAAAGAAATTAACCCAATTATAAAGGGTGGGAATATAATAGTTTTTTTAATTTTTTTACGTAGTTGCTTAAAGCAGAGGAAGGGTTTCAAAATATCCCTTGAGAATTCATTCAGAAAAACCGGATATTTCATACTATCTCTACTTCAAAATATAAGTTTTTTATGTTTTTAAGAAAATCAATATTCATAACTTTTGACTAATAATTAATTAAAAATACTTATGTTTAGTTTTATGTATGCTATATAATTAGATTAATATTTAAAAATACTTTTATATGTTGTTATCTTAATAGTTATTAATAGTTATGATATACAATGAAAATAACTAATAATCAATATTATATGTTGAAGATAAAAAAATCATGTCTTAAATTTTGGAACAAAGTATACATTTTGTGGAAACCGCTGTATCTTTTGTGTTCCTCGATCCAAGCTACTGTGTTCTTTGGACTGTAATTTGCATCGTATTCCCTACATTCCAGACAGCTAAACTAAATACAGGCAAATGCATGTATCAGCTCACAGCAAGCACCATACCAAATCTGCACATCAGGCATATCATATGACACATAAAATTAACTAGTTATCAGCAATGCAGCAGGCCTGACTGGTAGAGCTGAGCCAAACACGAATAAACTCCAATTTCACAATCCAAAAGGACTTGAGTAGCAGAAAAATCCAGGAGCAACCTAGGGGAAGAACCCCAAACAAACTGGCCTTGAACATATACCTCATAAAGGACTAAGGCACATTAAACATTAGAGCGTGGCGAGCATTTCTCAGGCATGGATGGTGGTACCATGTACAAGGGGAGAAAAGTGGGAAAAAAGATAACATGATTTCTGAGCATAAGAAGCATGTCCATGTCTTGATTGTCTATTGTCTTCACATCAGAATAACTCCACGAGCTAATATGGAGGTGATCAGGTGATGTACCGAGGTGACTCCCCCTCCACTCAACAAAGTACACAGTATTACACATATCTATGCATCCAGCAATGCCAAGTAGATCAGGATGGTCGTTCTAGAATTCAGTGTCAAAGCAAGATGTCATCACTTTCGAAACAACTGAGCGCGCAAAGGGTATATAGCTTAGACTGTACCTGCAAATACCAACATTTATAACTTGAGAATTGCTCTGTCCCTGTGACCATGCGACACTAATTGTAAGTTCAGTCCCAGTTATAGATAATAAAATGTTTCAGCCCATGTGCCATATTACTTTAGCAACTACCCTACCATTACTCGTGTTTTGGCACACTATGAAACATGCTTGGGTGGCTCTCTGGCTGGAAATGTTGGTTGCCCTGTCATTTACTCATGTATAGACAATTAGACATGCACTGTGAAACATGTTTGAGCGGCTGTCTGACTGGTGTCAAAAATTATTATTTTATTAGTACACGCATCAGAATTCATAACCAAGAGAGACTGTGTGGATGCATATTTCATTATCCTAGGTAAACAAGGTGTCTAAAATCAACTTTTGAAAGTTATTCAGCTTACCAAACAAGTGCACCAAATTCCAAGACAATCGCAAGTAGAGTCAGCAGCTTGCTGTGAACCTGAGCAAAAATACAAGAACTATTTAGTATACTATACAATTAGATTGAAGCACAGCATGATAAAAAAAACTGATAACCTATGTCTGTTAAATTTAAAACCGTTTGCCTTACATAGAGAGCGCAGAATAGAGCAATTATGATGCTTGCAATGTATACAGCAGTGGCATATATTCGCACAGAATCAAGCATCATATCAAATTGCCTTTTGGGGCCTATCAGAAACGCTGTACTGCCAAACAAACGGTCCCATCATTAGTTGACATGAGGAAAAAAATTGAGGTATACAAAGATAAATACCTAGTTGAGAAATGGAGCCTGAACATTACAGTCTTACTGAGCAGGTACATATCTATACTCCTTTTAAAAGACTCTTGTGGTTGTGGTGGTGGTTAGTGAATCTACCACCCCACCTCTTCCTATTGTATCTTTTCTAAATTGTCCTCTGATGTGTTGTAGTATTATAGAAAAGTCCAATGAATGGATTGCCACACATATGTTCAAAGTGAGCATCCCTATAGCAAACAAGTGAATAATATACTTCACGAATATAATATGCATCTGTACACTTCAAAGCAATATTATGGTTTTTTATCCGTAGCAAAGCACAGGTGTTTAACTAGTAATCTTTTAAAGGACAGTGCCATACCATGCCAAAGTTAGGGTTAACATTTACATAGACATAACTCAAGAAGTTGAATATACACAAAAAAGGGATACAAAGAGTAAATAAAGTTTCTGAACATCAATCTGATTTTACTTGTGTCCCAAGGATTTGTCATAAAATAACTTGGAGTAAGATGGTGTATCAAACAGAACTTCGACAATGGTGAAACAGACCTTCCAAGTGCCATCAAATTGCCAAGGGTGAATGTTATCCCGAATTTCACAGGATTGAAGAAAACAAGCATTGACTGCAATGATGTAAATGAAAAATATCAAATACCTCACAGTGTCTAGAGAGGAACGAAAATCAAGCACAGAAGAATAGGTGGACAGGGAAAATAAGAGGTACAATAAACAATAACGAAAGCCTTTAGTCCCAAACAAGTTGGGGTTGGCTAGAAGTGAAACGCAAGGAAAATGTGAAGTACAATTAAGGAGAATAAATATTACACTGTATTTTTTCTTGTTTTGCCACTGCTATCATCGGATATCACATGTTGCAACTTGCAAGAATCAGGACTGGTGGCAGGTGTACATTGTATGGACATTAGCTTCCAATATTTGAGTTATTTTATCAGTCTCTCTAAGGTAAAAAATGCCATAATTCGAAATGGTTGAAAACTTTTAAAAAACGAGCTTGGGGACTAATATTAAAAACTTAGTTATGTGCCCTGACCTACTATAACTTTTAATAAACATGGCCGTCACAAATTTGTGAAACATATCTTTAGCGGTGACCATGTTTTGTTAAAAAAAGATGCTATCAAACGAAAGGGTTGAAAACATTTTGTTAAAGACAAGCTTAGAACAATACTATAAACTTAGTTATGTGCCTGACCTACAATAACTTTTTACAAAACATGGTCATCGCCAATTTGTAGAACATGTCTGGAGAAGCGGCAACTGATACAACAAGCAATTATCTCGAACTGAGAGTTTGAAAACAAAGCCCACTAATATGATAATTTGAACAACACGAGGCAAGCTACAGGTGTAAAACATACTGCAAGGTTGAAGTATCAAAATCGTGGGAAAGCATGGAAGCTTATGCTTCGTACAATGTTTTATACTAAAAGCATCATGCACCGGAAGCAAGAAATGTGCTACAGTGACAGTGAAACTTACCAGGAAGGTGCACGTCAACCCGGCAGCCAAGCATATCGCGAAACCGTACAGCCTCTGCACCGAGATTCCAAACAAGCAACATGTTTCAGTTCGACGACACAGCCATCATACGATAAGCAACAGCCAAACGCGATCTAGCGACCAGCGCAACCGCATTGCTGCAACGATCCCACTCGCGGACAGATCTGGACGTGGACAGAGCTCCCCGCCCCGGATCCGAGAGGCGGCAAATTAGAGGCGAAGGAGGCGGTGCCGGAGACTAACTTGCCTGGGTGGTGGTCAGGGCGCAGTGGCGGGTGACGTCGTCGAAGAAGGACTGCTCCTCGGGCGGCGGCAGCGCCGACTCCTCGTCGACCTCCATGCCCACCAGCATCTTAGCCCGCTCCAGGGCCCCCCGCATCGTGTCCATGGCGCCGCCGCCTCCGCTACCCTCCTGCTACACAGCTACAGCACGAAACCCTCCGCCAAAGCCGTTGAGAGCAGAGGATCCTCCGGCGAGCTACCTAGGACGCCCCCGCCACCCGCCGGTTGGTTGCGTGGACCGCCGATCCGCAAACCCCCCAAAAAATCTCTCCCCTTCTTGGAGACGAAGACGAGTAAGCCAAGAATTATTATTAATCGCAGCGACACGTGCACGGCCCGGCCCAAGACCATAAAGCCCATTTGATGTGATATGGACCCGAGCTTCTCGCGTCCTCTTTTCAAATGGGCTGAGTTGTACTGGGCTGGTCTAGTCTGGGCTGAAATGGGCCGCGGGGGTTTCGTCTCGAAAGCGAAGAATGGGAGGCGGGCGACGCCGACGCGAACCCGCGCCCGGCGCAGAAGAAACCCTAGCGGCCACAACCGATCACGGCATCACCTCTCTCTCTCTCTCTCCCGCGCCTCCTACTATATAGGAACCGGCACGCCGCGGCGTGCCGGGCAGCGCGCCGGAGGCAGAGCAACCAGCAGACTGCTGCCCACTCATCTGACCTCTCGCGGTCTCGCCGCGTCTCTGACAAAGAGGAGCGCAATGCCGCGCGCTGCCGTCGCCGCCAGAATGCTCTCGCTCGGGTAACCGTCGCCTCTCTCTCTCAGTCTATCTCTCCCGCTGTCTTGGATAGTTGGATACTTGGATGGATGGATTCTTGTTTGTTGATAGGTTCTGCGTGCGAACTACTATGACACACCGTCCTCTGATTTTCGTTTCATTGCGTGCGTGTGTGCGGTGGCAGCCGCCGGGGCTACGCGGCGTCGGCATCGGCGTCGGCGGCAGAGGTGCAGCAGCGCGGGCCGGCAGCGATGGCGGCGAGAATTTCGGGAGCGGCGTCGGCGTCGGCGGCGTCGTCGTCGTCAAAGAAGATCTTCTGGATGAGGGACCCCAAGACGGGCTGCTGGGTCCCCGAGAACCGCTTCGCCGACGTCGACGCCGCCGAGCTCCGGGCGCGGCTGCTGGCGAGAAAGAACTGAGGAATCAGTCAGTCGCAATTCAAGTAATCCATAGTTTGATGTTTCCATCAGGAAACTAATCCCGCCAAATCCAGGCCGACCATCCACTGAAACGGACCGCTAGCATCTTCCTACGATTATGTTCTGTTCCTGAGCCAAACTGAAATTGAATCCAAAGTTTTTGTTACAACTATATATCGTTTTTTTGTTCAGAGAGAGTTTAATTCGTTGGTTTGTGATGACAAAATTTACATGCTACTGCACACATTATCTAGCGTACAACTTCTTACAGAAGTACAGAGATTGTCAGCAAGATTTCACAAATTTACGGCTTACATACTTTTTCATCCAGTATCTCACAAAACGAACACCAACAAATTCAGAAGAAAACAGAACAAACAAGAGGAAAGACATTCTAGTCAAGTAATTAGAGCAAATATCGCATGACAGTGATAAACATTACAAAGCATACTTTCGAAATCGATCATGACTATCTGCATTTTTTTTCTAGGATGTTCGAGCACCGGAGCATTACATATCCTCTCCGGCCAAAAAGCAGGTCCATACTTGTAAATCTGTAATCAAAACTTGTAAACATAGTCGAAGCAAACTGTTAGGGATCTAATTAAACACCTCTCGCTAAATCTCTCCTCGGCCAGAAGAGATTCTAGCTAGGCACCTCTAGGCTCTGGACTTCATCTCCTTCGAGCTGCCGAGAGGAGGCTTCAGTGCGTCAACAGATCCCTTCACGTCCTCCTTGCCGCCGCCGCGGCCGTTCTCCGGCCGGATCGCCGCCGAGGACGTCCCCTTCTGAGTCGATATGGCTGACGCCAGCGCGACAGGCATGAGGCAGAGGCCCTTGCTCTGCAGGTACTGCATTGCCGTCGTCATGTTGTTTTCCATCATCTGCACCACCTCCTGCTCGAAGGCGGCGCCGTCCTGGAGCTCCGACTGACCGAGAAGTCCTGCTCCTGTTCCTGCTACTTCTGCCCTTGCCTGCCTTTCTCCCGATCTTGGAGACAACAGAAGCCCGGAGCTCTGCGTCAACAGTAAATGCACTGTAAGTTGTAAAGATTAACCATTTCTGTTCTTTCACCTGATTACATTCAGCACTGCGTCATACAGGTACAATGCAGCATGAATTAATTTGTAATTTACCTCAGTTTGTGGTTCTGTCAGAAGCGGGACCACGGCCTCGGTTGCACCCAGTCTGCTCATGCTAAGGACCTTCAAAGACAGCAATGGTGTTACACTGTTAGTACTTAGTACGGAGGCTAAAAGGAGCCTGTCAAGTGAAAGCGAGCGGTTGCGGCGGCACACAAACCTTGACTTGTAACTGAAGAAATTTGACGTAGTCGATGATCTCGTCGAGCATGGACGCCTTGTCAGTCTGCACAGCAGAAAATGGAGGTTCAGAATCAGAACACAAGCATGCACTTAAGTTGGTTTCGTTGGGGCACTAAGAGGTGCAGTGAGTGGTACCCTGTTGGAGTTTGGAACAAGCTCCTGCAAATTCTTCATCCTGTCAGAGATCTTCTCTCTCCGGAGCTGGAACAAGCCAACAACCATGGACACAAAGTAAAACAGTCTGCTCTTGCAAAATGATGTTCTGGATGAGCTAGAAACTGAATTCAGCCAGAAAAAGAATCATGAATCGACTCACCCTCTCTGCAATGCTGTGGGGATCGGTAGCCTGGCCTCGGCGAGCCCTGACACGAGGCTTGGGTGCTCCATTCTCACCACTCATATTGCCATTCGGTACATCAGATAGATTCACAGGCGGAGAAGCACTACCATTTTTGCCGCTGCAAACTTCAGTAAACTGTATGCACATTTTTTTAATGACATCAGTTATAGCAGAGAAATTTGACTGCTAGCACATACAGATTGGTAACCAAGATGGACGAGGAAGACATCAACCTGTCTTTGGCTCTGGGCTGGACTGAATGATGCAAGTGGTCCAGAAATCAGCGAGGAGAGATTAAGGTGATGCAGGCCGCTGAATTCCTGAAATTTTGCCTGTCATGTTAGGTAAACAGACGCATCAGGGTCCAATTCTGTCTCAACCTTCAGCTAACTAGTACTGTAGTGAGCTGTGCTGCTTTATTTAGATGGCGATAAATCAGTACAATTAGCTAACGAGCAGATCTACTTAGAGGAGTTGACAACTCTGTCTCGTAAAACAGAAGACAACATTTTACTGAAATCATTCTCACCTTTTGATCGATCTGCAGATTGTCAATATTGGGGGTAACTTCCTGTCCAGGAGCGAAAGAAAGCAACTTTGCAGTGTCGAAATCAATGTCATCCTGCAACCAAGATATGCAAATATTACCACTGCATGCATGATAATGCTCATGATGAACACCCTGTTTGGAACACCATGGATTGAACCGTTTTCTGAAAATTCCTGCGTTCCAAACAAGGCATACAGAAAACTGAATTCAGAGTTTATGCTTGTGGACAGTGCCCACGCCACTCACATGCAGCTGCTGATACTTGTTCCTATTTGCCTCCTGCAAGAGATCGCCATTGGAGATCCTACCAAAGCCGAAGCTTTGCTGCGTTTCTTCTCCCGCCGGAGAAGGGATACCCGCGTAGGCCGCCGGCCACGCCGCCGACGCTGGCACGTGCTGCTCTCCGACGAGGAACCCGGGCAGGGCGGATTGCTCGCTCCCGCTGCTCTCGTTCGAGCTGCTGCAGATGACCGGCGCGCTGTGCATCGACCCCAGAACCGCCGCGCAGTCGTCCGTGGCGAAGCCTAGACCGTCGCTCTGCTGCAGCTCGGCCTGCAGCAGCAGCTGCTCGTAAAGCTTCGCGGGCGACGGCGCGGCCTCGCCGGGGAACGGAACCCCGTCGACGGCGGTCACTGCCTGCGCCCCGGCCCCGTAGCTCGGCAAAGGGTCGGTGAGAGAGGATGCGCCGCCATCCCACGACGTGCCGGTGAACACGATGTCCTGCGACCACGCCGCCGACGTCATGAAGGGGTCGACGAAGCCGCCCATTGCACTCCTCTGCTGCAATGCAATCCACTGAACAAAACAAAAAAGAAAGAAAAAAGTTCGTTTCAGTGTCGAGGAAGAAAGAAAACGGCCATTTCAAGTTGCCTACAACTGGACAGATCACGGTTGACTGCAGTTAAATTTGAGAACTCTTTCTAAAAAATTAATTGTCAAGAATAATCTCACAATCTGGTAGTAAATCATTAAGCATGACCTCATTCAGCCAGAGCCACGTGATTTAGAGATTCAAAGAGCAAGTTGTGCTACTCCTTTACATCTGATTTTTTAATCTTGGTTATCTGACAAATTGCATTCATATAAGCCTGGAAGATATCATGCCCCATGAAGAAGAATCTCCAAGGAGAACCCATCACTAAAAAAATTGTCAAACTTGACCGTTTGCATCTGACATGTTGCTGCATAAAGAAATGTATGAATCCAAAACAAGTCAAAGAGGCAGTAGAACAGTGTAACTACTACGCAGAGTCACCATTTCTACCAAACCTGAATAAATTCAGACCAAAGAGTAAACTAATTATGAAATTGTGTCCCTAATTCAGCGAGGCCAAAGAGATTCGATCAATTCACCCCTCGTTTCAGATTTCAATCAGCCTCAACATCATTCTAACTAAACAGCCGCAGCTTCATCAACAACAGGAACGAACTAGATCATCCTACCGGAGAACATTAATTTGCACAGAAACAAAACAGACTAATCATACCAATAATACTAAGGAAATTAGTAGAAAACTGCCCGAAACAGGGAGCGGGAGACAGGAGCGGAGAACGCAATCCACCTCCTCCCTACCACTTCCTCTCCCGGATCAATTCCCAAAAAATCGGCATGCAAGAGCACCACCGCAGGCGCGCGATCCTACGACAAACGGAAGAAACTTGAAACCAGACAAGGAGAGGGCGGAAGAGGAGGAGGATGAGATCGAGGGGGAGCGACGAGCTCACAGGGCTGACGGGCCGAGGACGTCGACGGTCGGCCGGCGAGGAGGCGAGGGAGGTGGAGGAGGAGTAGTAGCCTGGCCGTAACCGCTTCAGCTCCGCTTCCCCGCTTTCTCTGGGGTGGAAGACGACGAGGCGCTGCTCGGCTCGGCTCGTTTTGTAGCGGTGCGTGTGACTGCTTCGGTTTTGTGCGTGACAAGCGAGCGCAGGGGAAGCGGCCCTGCTGGTAATATACTCGTCCGGGCAAGCAAAAAAAAAGGCGGCCACCTTACTTTTATTAATTGTATTTTTGCCTTGGAGTCAAGTAGACTTTATATTTTTTTATTTATCTCTAGTATTTACTTTCTCACTCGATAGATTTAGTTAGTACTTTAATTTCTTATTAGTTTACCTTTCTAGCAATCTTTAGATTCAAGTTCGTGCAATTTGGCTTTGTGGAAGCTGGTTATTTGGAGTTGTTCATCTTTCCTACCGCAAATTCCAGGTTTGAGCTGTCGGTGTTTATTTTGTTGCAATGCCTATCCATCCTCTCAAGGTGACATCGAGATCCTTTCAGGATAAAGTTTTTAAAGTTTAATCGAATTTTGATCAAAACATTGTGTATTTATGACAGTATGAAGTATTACCTAAAATACTCATGAGTAGAATATAAATCTAAGCATTGTTTTCCATACGTATTTAAAATATTTTATTGACTTTAATAAGGTTAATTATAACCATTCATTTATATTAACATGACGTATGGCATACAAAATTATTCTACCAACATATATCATAATTCTAATTTTATGTTTTAAAAATTTCCACTACACATACTTCTACATCTTAATTCTAATTAGATTAGTTAGATTCAAAGCAATGGTTTGCCTAAATTCATCATATATCTATCTATATACACACACATAAAAAAACAATTTTCCCCTTTTGTGAGTCCCATCCTGTTTGACCTTTGGGTGCAAATGATAAAGCCACGATGAGATATCTGCATGGACAGATAGTTACTGTTCGATGAGATTGGTAATACTCCTTTTTATCTTTCGACTTTTCCCTTTGGCACAAAAAGTTTGTCGAGATAATTGTACAGCTATTAATGTCTCATGTAAGATATTTGTTAGAGCTAGTTAAATTTAACTTACAAACTAAGATTTGAAACTGGATCGCGAGCATTCGACCGAATCATATTGTTTTTATTTTAGAGTAAAAAATAAGTTTAAACTACTTAACTTTATTATACAAACTAGCTAAAGTTGTAACAAACAAACATGTCCTAACTTCGTAACTGCCTAATTACGCTAATAATGTTTTATCAAATTATATGGTAAAAAACCGTACGTACAAATATGCCGTTTTTTCTAATGGGAAATATGCCGTGTTCTTCCTGCTCTTGTGCCCCCGAGGAGATTTTTTTGTTACACACATAGTTGTTGCAGAAAGGAGATGTGTATAGATAGATTCCATGTGGTCGAATCGATAAGCTGGTGAGTGAGTGATTGATTCTTTCACATCTGGACAGCAAGGATAAAAGGGGAAGAAAGACAGCGACGAAACAAAATAACAAAAAGAAATGAAAAAAACGAGCATCATCTTCACACATAACCCTCTTTTCCTTTTGCGCTTAATTAGTATATATTTCCTCTCTCAGATTTCTTATATATGTCGTTTTGGATTTATACATAAATTTTTTCAAAAATGGCTCAAATAGTTTAGTTGTCACTTATTTATTCTGGTTTAAAAATATAAGTTATTTGTAAGAGATATAATATTTATTTGACGGATATAAATATACAAGAAAAGATAGAAAATGTTAAAAAGTTCTAAAACAATCTATATTTAAGAAAAAGCTGAGGAATAGAAGAGAGTGGCACTTTGAGCTGATCATCGTCAGCCGCCGCCTAACTCGGCGCGTGCGAGATTAATTAGGTTTTTTGCCGAAAGCTCGATGATCTAGTATTGATCAAGTTGGTTAATTAATTTAACTGAGGTGAAGATAACGATAACCGTGACTCATCTAAGAGCAAAAGAAAAAAATAATCTGAAGAGGAGGCTCTGCAGGATGATGGATGGCGAGAAGCTGCCGATCCCGAAAGCGATTTTGTTCTCAAGAATCGATCGGTTTCTGCGAAGTTTTTTTAAAAAATTAATCAATCTGTAGCAGGTCGCTGGCGCAGCCGGCTTTGATGGGCGTCGCGTCGCGTCAACCGCTTTAAGCCCCAGCCCTGCCTGCATGGTAACCGTTGGTGACGACGTGCTCAGTTGGTCCGGTCAATGCAACTTGCTACCACCGGCGTCCGGCTTGGTGGTGGTAGGATTTGTCTCCGGCGCGTGATTAGGAAAAAAATTTGGTGCGGGAGGACCGTACCAAATCTCACACGGGGACCCGGTGTGGATTCCTGTCACGTTGTGGCTGTTCTAATCCAACATCGCTGGAAGTTGCAGGAGCTGCTTTTGCCGTTGTCGTC
>KE372782.1:388368-399341 GCA_000418225.1 Zizania latifolia | reverse complement strand
CCATACCGATACCGATCTTCTTCCTGCAGTTAGTGGTAATGGAGGAATGGATAATGGTGGGAGCTGGGAAGCATAAGTTGTTGGGTGGGCGCGTGTATATATAGGCGACGACGACGGCGGCGCGGGCGGCAGGTGAGAAGTAAGCTGAGCAGGTGGGAAGCTGCAATGGCGACAGGTGGCATGTAGCTACTGATCGATCGATGGTGGGGGAGACGAGACGAGGCTGTCATGAGCGTCATTCATGGCGAGGTATGGTAGCATGGTATCTATGGAAAGTATCAACAGTAGCCTGTTCAATCAGGCAACCGATCGTCGGCATAAACAATGTGAGAAGATATATCTTTCAGTTTTTAGTATTTATTTTATTTCCAATTTTTGTAGGCCGCAGCTAATGAGTTTTATGATTTAAATCAACAATATAAAGGAGGTTTAAAATTTTACGAGTATTTGCAGCTAAAAAACTCATAAAGAGAATCCTAAGCCATAACCCTACTAACGACCTGTTTAATTGGTACAGCTCCAGTTCTAGAATTTTTTAGAGCTAGTCCAACCTAGTTCTAAGAAATCTTGATTAGATTTAGAAATATGTATGGATTGAGGGTATTTAGTTAAGTAATTTAGTTTTTATTTTAGACTAAAAATAAAAGTTTAAAGTATTTTATTATACTATACAAACCTTATATCAGTATGAATTTTAAAGTTGAAACTGTATCAAATAGATCATAAATTCTATGAAGTATTCAGAATAATGTGATAGCTCAGACAGTTCTAACATATATGTACATTTCAGTTTGATCTGCGATGAAAGACATTTGTCGTAAATTATAGGTCAATACAGGTCATGTTGATATAAGAAGGGACATAAAAACAAAAACAAAAAAAGCTCCACAGCCCGTAAGTGATATGTATACACTTCGTTCTCACCTAGCTTGTTACTCTATCATGTTCATCTCCGATGGCTCCATTGGGACCTCGCTAGCCAAACTTTTATCAGCCGCTTCTATGTCGTGTTGTGTTTTTAACTGTCGGATCGGATTACCGTGGTTGACGTATGGTGTCAATTTAAAGAGGTCCTTGCTCCTTACTATGAGAAATTTTGAAGTCCACCCTACAAAAATTATTTTTATATACATAGGTGTGTAAGCACACTATTGAATAATATTAACACGAGCACACATAAAAGTATATCAAGGAGTATTGGCTTCTTTCTCTCCTGAGATAGAAAATGAGTATACTCATATATATATATATACTCACACACATATATCTTAATCTAATATTTGTATTTTTTTTACTTAAAAATCAGTTTACAGAGTCTAACATGTGTGTTATTTTCGCTTTTCGCTATCACACAAAAACTAGCTAGTAGCATCGGTAAGACGCCATTGCATTTAGAAATCACAAGGAATATATCATATCATATATGTATATACACACACACATATATATGTGTGTCTAATTCTAATATTTGTATTTTTTTTATTTAAAAATTAGTTTATAGAGTCTAACATGTGTGCTATTTTTACTTTTCGCTATCATACAAAAACTAGCTAGTAGCATTGGTAGGGCGCCATTTCATTTAGAAATCATATGGAATATATCATATATATATATATATGGGGTCATTTACGGTACTCCATTTACCCTCAGAGGTAATAGCTTAAAGTAATCTGAACCCTTGATTAAGTATGCTTAAATAAATAATTTAAAAGAAAATATGGTATCCGACATGCATGCAAGACAGGTGGTGTGTAGATTATGGAAAGTATTCTGCATGCATACATGAAAGGTTGTTGCATGCATGATTTAAAAGAAATTATGTTGCATGCACGTAAAAAAAAGAATTAATCTGCATATATGTAAGCATCATAACGGAAAGTTTGCATTTATATAGAAAGAAATTAATCTACATGCATGTGAGCCCCACACATATGAAAGAAAGGTTATATGATCTATTACCTCCTAGATCTCTAGGTCACCAATTTTAAATCTGAGCCGTTGGATCTATAGATCAGACGGTTCACAAAATTTCGGGGTACTATAAAATTCTCCATATATATATACATATATATGTGTGTGTCTAATTCTAATATTTATATTTTTTACTTAAAAATCGGTTTATAGAGTCTAACATGCGCTATTTCTACTTTTCCCTATCACACAAAAACTAGCTAGTAGCACCGGTAGGGCGCTGTTGCATTCAGAAATCACGAGGAATATATCATATATATTTGCTGGGATTGCCCTGAAAGCGACTCATGACATATCTGGATAAACACCAATGGAATAAAAATTTAATTTGCCACACTATTGATTATCTCCATCTCGAACGAATTAACTTTTATTCGTTAGCAGCAGCATCAACGAAGAAGGAAGAGAAAAAAAAAAGGGAAAGCACTAGTGCCACGGGGGATTGAGGTGACGATCGAATTAACGACGAGCCGGCCGGTCGCACAACGTGGAGGAGCGGGGCCCACTCGCGTGACGTGGCGGCACAGGCGACGTGCCAGGTGGCGGAGGGAGTCGGTGTCCGCGCTGTTAAGCTTCCCTGGCAAAAGGGGAAAATAGAAGGATTCAGTACCTAGTTTAACGGGTTAAGATCCCATTTTATTTTATAGAGTTAGGTCGGAATTCTAGTCTGTTAAAAGGTTTAAAGACTTAATTACTTCTCTCTTTGCCGTGAGAGGGCGACGCCTAAAGACTTAATTACTCCTCTCTTTGCCATGAGAGGGCGACGCCTAATCACATCGGATGGAGCATCTTAGGCGGACCTGTTTGTAACTTATGACTTTAATTACGGATATGTTTTTGGTATATATATATATAAATTTATATAAAAATGGGAAAATAATTTTAAATTTATTTATCAACTTTTTATATTAAATTTCTTCATTTGATTTCTTAAGCAGATCTCAGCCTTTAGTCATTTTCCAACTTCCACACAATGTTCCAAACATGCCTAATGGATCTTATCTTAAAAAAATCTACTCCACTTTGTATATATCTTCAAAATAATTTATAGACTATCAAATAATCAATTAACTTAGACTTAGAGCCTGTTTTGTATGGTTCTAACTTTATGCAACAGAGCTCGATTTTTAAATTTTAAGAACGAATCATATAAAAAAAACTACATTTCTCTAGCTGCATAAGCCGATATCTATTTTAGATTCGTCCCACTGCACTTTAGCTCCTGCGTCATATCACGAGTGTGGCCACTATACGTACGCCACGAGATATCAGAACAGTGTGTAGTGTCTCGTAGCATGCAACGTACAGTACCTATCTGGCTATCTCGACCACTACCTGCTCGAGCCCCTGACACGTATGGGCTCCGAGCTTCACACGTACGTACGCTTCTTCCAAAGGGAGACCGTGAATCTGGACGAGCTGATGTGCTGCTCGTCGTGTGCTGTGCTGGGAGAAGGTAGCAGATGTTGCAGGCTGCTCCATGTGACACGGTTTAATGGAAACCTCAGCGTTCACCACTGTAGATGTGCCGCGCTAATAAGTTACAAACAGAGGAGTGGCACGTGACACGCGGTACAAATTGAGGGTTGTTGGTGTGGTTGCAACTTTAGCCAGAGTGGAGCAGTCGGAATCTTGAGGCTTTCTGCCATTTTTCATGTCTAACGAGTGCAGTTTCATATTCATTTTATGTAAACAGCTTGTTTATGTGTAACGAGTGCAAGTTTATTTTCATGCAGACTATACCAATATTCTGCTATTATTTAATATAAGGATCTTTTGGATTGAAGAATTTTGTGGGAATTTTGAAGTATTCAAATTCTTCAGAAATTTTCATAGGTTTTTGGAACATAAGATTGAAAATTTTGTATGGATTGCTCCTACGTAAGCAAGAGGAGAGCATGTGGCTGGCCTAAACGTGGGCTTTTGAGGCCCAACGGTTCATGGGCTGGGACGCCGACGCGCACGTTTGCGAAGGCGACGGCTTTTCCTGCTCCGCTCCGAGGGGACAAACCGACCACCCCCACCACCACCGCCGGACTGCCGGAGGAGGGCAGCGCCACCACCGAAGGCGCGCGGCCGTGTCGCTGCTATACCCCGCCGGATCCCTCCCGCCGATCAGCCGTCGTCGGAGGCGCCAATCTACGTGCGACCCTGGTACGGGTTTTTCTCCTTCCTCCCTCACTCCCCCCTCTCTCTCCTCTTTCTGCGGCGCTGGTTTTGAATTTGGCCGGTCGAGCTATCACTCCTCGCGACATACAAATCAGGATTGGAATAGTGCGAGTGTGCCCTTGATCGCTACTATTTGGTTTCAGAAATGAACACCCCCTATAGAGCGATGCTCCTTTTGCATCTAATTGATTGATGTGGTGCTGTGTTAGCTGCATGGTAGCAACAGCAGGAGTGAAGGAACAGAATGCATGTCAGTGTCTCAATTCTAATAGCTATTTACTAACTTATCAGGAAGTCAGGAATACATCTGAAACATGAACTATAATTTTCTGGAAAGCAATATCTGTTTTAACTTACGACCATTGTCAACAAAAAAATCATCCTACCATGGCTCAGCCCCAACCTTTCCCCAATCTGCCCCTGCACTGCAGGTTTCCTCTAAGACCAAATTGATTTGATTGTTCAAGTTCCAAGCCCAGCAAACAGCAGCCTGCAGCTCATCAAGGAAACAACCAAACCCTATTCCCACAGGCCACAGGCAACATGACACAGCACAACTCCTTGCCTCAGCTTCGTTGCCTCACAGCTCTCCTTCGACTACGGGAATCATTGAGGAACAACGCACTGGTGGCGCTTCCCACTCCTAGCCTCTTCCCTTCGCTCGTCCTCATGCCCCATGGCCTCACCGTGATGGAAGCCTCTGAATCTCGATTCCCCAACTCTATGTCAGTCGACCTTTGCTCTTCATGATTAGGATTTTATTGATTTGAAATTTCAAATTTGGCTCATTTTGATGTAATATTTTAATAGAATACGAAATGAGGAGGAGCATAACAATCGAAATGCATTTATCAAATTTAGCCCAACAAATCCACCCTAGAAACTGTAGAAACTGGGGCTAACAATGTTAGCTATAATCTTGATCATGCATTAGTTTGTTAGTGTCGTAGTTTGAGTCCAACTGATTCTGAAAGATTAATAGTGCTTGATACTTTAGATGCATCTAGAAGGAATTAAGGTAAACTTGTGTCTGCTTCCCATGGTAGCTGGATGATTGATGCCTATTAAATTAAGTCCCAGCTTTGTTCTCTTAAGAATATTTTTCCAGTTTTTTTACTCCTTATTCCTGAAAATGTGAAGATCTAGATCTTTAAGTGTTGGTAGTCTCAAATATTGCTATGTCAATCCCACTCTGGAAACAAAGATAATTGAATTGTCAAGGCAGCCAGTCATTTTCATTTTTCTTTCTGGAAATTACCAGTTTGTGTTTTGTAGATGTAAGTCAGGTTATGTAAGTGCAGGATCTACCATAGGGGCTCCTGGACCACCCTTCTCTTGGAGTACTGATTCCATCATTGAGGAAGATGACCCCTGTGCCTGGCGTGATCTCAGAATTCGCATAGCAGGCCCCCAAGAAAAATTCTTAAATTGGTGGTCAACAAAGAAGAACATGGCCTCGACATATTGGACTTCAGCTTCATGCTTGAATTCAGCCTGTAAATGATAAAAACCTCAGGCCACACTCCTCAAAACCTATTGTACCAATCCAACCAGAAACACGGGGGATCAAAGGGGAAATTAAACACAAAAGGGAGAAAAACAACCCTGAATCCTAGACATTAAAAAATTAGAATTACCAATAAAACCATAACCGTTAAACGTATGTAGACTGAAATGAATATTGCATACAGTCATGGCCACAAGCCACCTTTAGTCCTCGCCTGCCACTGAGTTCAGCTGTGTTTAGTTGATGATTCTATCCACATGCACTCATGGATGATCCGAACCAATTTAGCTGTTTGTATTGCTGCTTCCACCTGTCTCATGGTCTTAGGTCTTTCCTTTTGGCTTACTTCTCTTCTGTTACTCTGTTAGTGACTGGTGTATACTGTTGGGATTTAATTCTGCAAGTGTTATTCTTCTACCTCTACCCGATCTTCAATGAGTCATGAACCATAATCCTAGCTAAGCCATTGGGGTCATGAACTATGGGAGATTGCTAATCAAAGTACCAAGATTTGCCTGCTTTGACATCATTGGCACATATCATGTATGTGTGAATTCACAGATCAACAACTGATGATACTTTTGCAATAATGTCTCAAACATCTACTTCCTCCATTAAAAAATATAAGGCATTTTTTGAATGGTATTGTTCACAAATGTATGCTGTAATTTATATTCCAATCATCCAACACAAATTAATGTGTTGTTTCATCTGTACCCTTAATAAATATCAGCTTTACTTGTGTTCCCTAATCACATATGTTGAATATAGAAGTTAGAGATAGTAATTAGGCATGTTTTGGTCATTTTTAATGTCTCCTTGGTCTATATGCAAGATAAAGTATGCACCACATTTTTGAATGGATGGAGTAGTAGCTTGTCTATGAAGGGTATATATGCTGATTGTTGAGAGTGTTGCAGGCAAATGAACTTGGCAGCTGAAACCTGCAACCTCAACACTGGAGCATATTTCTTTGTTGTAGTGATGCAAACTTAAAGCTGTTCAATGTGCTTCCTATTTCCATCATCATGCTGATGTCAAAGAGAGATAAGAACCATTCAGAAACACAGTTAGCATGCAGGAATAGCTTCTCTTGTCTTAGGTTGTTTCCTGGTAATGTTGTATCACTAATCAGTAGGAGCCTCCTACTGTTTTACTTCAAAAAAATGTTGTATCATTGTAACTCTAGTTTCCTGGTAAAAAGAGACCAACGGTGGTTTAATTGATTGCTTTGCCCAAAGCTTATATTTTTCTACCAAACCAAGGGTATTTTGTTGATTTGAGCATTTTGTATTTGAAGTTCAATTTTTATCATGATCAATTGCATTTAGGGTTCATGCCAAATGGAATAAATAAACTGTTTGTTGGATATTCCTTGCTCCACATGGACCTCCCAATAGCACAAAAATTATATTATCTTGAGCCTAATTGTAGCTAAATTACTGTTATTTGAGTGATGAGTGATCTGTGCTATTCTCTCTCTTGTGTTATCTTCCATTTTCTAATGATGATGTGGGTAGTCATTATTTCAGTATTGTTAGCAAAGTAACTAAATATCAAAGTATCAAACCAAGTGTCTGTTTCATCTGAAGAGTGTTAGCACTCTCTCATTTCCAACAATCACTATTTTCGTGTCTTGCTACCTCTACTTCCCTTTCATACTTTTTCTGCTTTCTTTCAACTGATGTGTTATTTTCAAAACATGCAGATACATCCAATTATACAGCTCATACATCCAAGCAGACAGTGGATATAAACAAAGGAAATTAAAGCACATATGCCACATAAACTGAAACATCATGGTATGTAATCATGCTCTTAGCAAGTTTAATTTGTGTTTAGTTCTTTACCAGAACCTAGGTATAGAGGTAATTTTTTGATGGCTACAGATCAGAATGATTGGACTTCTCTAATTGCTTTTTATTTCTAATGGTCCTTATCAGCATTATTGGTCTCACTGCATTTACAAAAAATGCAAGGACTGACCACCTTATGCCAGCATTTTTGTGCACATGGCCAAACCCCATGAATTGTGTCACGTAAAATAATATGTGTAACTTCTAAAACTAATCTGGGCCCTAGGGACCTGATTAGACAGCTTTATTTATTTAGGACTACTGCAATTGATTTAAGTTTGAATAGTCAAGAGAAAAAGGAGCCTGTCTGACCGGCCAAGGCAACTTAGCAATACCTTTTTTTCCTCGTTTGTTAATCATCTTAAGAGTTGGCTTTGTTTAGCACTATAGGTGCTTTTGAGCCTTCTCTATTCAAAAACTAACCTGAGGGACTGTTTGTATAGGGGCATTTTGATCCGAATCCTTATGAACTAAATTCTAAATATTCCTGTAGCAACAATTCAAAACACTCTGACAGTTGGGGCATTCCCTCACATAACCTGCAAGTAGTTCTCCCTTTGTACATTGTCCCTCAGCACGAAGATGTTTACACCAAACTCTTATGTCTACTGGGCCTTCTTAACTCAAACCTAGCTTAAGGGTGCTGCAAGTCCATATTCAGTATGGAATAAACCAAAGTTGCATGAAAAATGGCTTCAGTCCCATAGCTGCTTAACATTAAACTCCTGGTCTATGTAAGGCTGACATGTATATTCCATGGTTTGAATGTGAACAATTTACCATAACTATGTCACATAAACAAATGATGTACAATCATTGTTGAGCATATCTTGAGTGCTCGCGACACATTGAGTTTTCATATATTTCCCATCCATATGGTAGGTAGATATTCATTAATAATTTCCTCCTTTTCTTTTTCAAATGTGTTTACTTTCTTTGGAGGATGATTACCTCTTTGGACTTATCAAATCGATCAATCCTTTTCCCTTCATGTTTTCAAGTAGAAAGCGATCAAGTAGTCTTGGATTCTTCACATAAAAAGTGAAGGCAGAAACTGGAAAGGGAGAGGATATGAAAATAACTCCCAGGTCAATGGTCCAAATTTCTTCCTTTACAAATATACAGCTGCAGTTTGTCGGCAACTTCTCAAAAGAAATAAAAATACAACATGCAATAATTAATTGCATCTACGTGCATGGCAGCAGTTGAAAAGTCTGGGACTACTTGTATGGTTTGTGAGAACTACCGACACATGTTCTTTTACCCATGCCTGTCTATTTATTTGATAAACATAGTAAACCAAAACTCAATTATCCAAAAGTTGAGTTGTCTTGTACAGAAAACATCAAATTTCAAGAGAAAAAGAGGGAGGCTCTAGAACATACTTTTCTATCCTTTCTGCTGCCACTCATAAGGCCAGAGCTGTCTTCTCCAAGACACTGTAGGTTCTTTAACTGAGGAGTAAGTGCGGAGGTTGATTTCATATCAACACATCTATGGAAGCAAACATGCCAATGAATATGTGAGAATCTCTTCTCTGTTCCTTGCACGGCAGAGCATTGCACCTAGATATGTTCAAAAGACAAGGGCAGTCTTTGCAAGTCCTTATCATACATGTCTGATGCTGCTTGCAGCTGTTGCTGTGGTTGCTGATTCTGGAACCAAGAAGCACATATCCCTTCCATGTTGAATTGGCTCTCTGCCTTGATCACATCATCGTATAATGATTGGCTCTGGTTCTGCATGGCTGTGGTTGCCTCAGCAAAGGTTCCATGGAGCAAATCAGGCCACTTGAGTTCTTCCACTAAGTGAACTCTGGTATCTTTCTCTTGTCCAATATCTGTCCATGGGAATATGCTGTTCTCCAAAATTGAGGTTGTGCTCTGTGGCTCGAATCCCATACTGTTGCTTCCGCTGCTCCCAGTACTGCCACTGCTGCTAGGATTAGCACCATCCCAGTAGAACGGGGCATTGCCAATGCCAGCGCCTCCGCGGCGAGGATTTTCTGGTGGAAGATTCAGCCCTATTGATGTGGAGAGGGTTGATGGTGAAACTTGTGGCATCACGGTGGAAATTGTGCTGCAGTTGAAATCGTTCTGGTTGAACCAGAGTGAATTCATATTTGCAGCATCACCAGTGCCACATTCATTGTTGTAGCCTAATGGCTGCTGGAAAGGGAAATACAGGGTTGGACCTGATGAACGGCAGCTGGATGGGCTCTCATGACCAGCAGCAAGCTGGTCCAGAAACAGCTCCTTTGGTGGTACCTTAGGGCGTGTCAAGCTTGGAGTTTCAGGGTGATTCTTGTCATACACTGGTAGTAGCATTGATGATTGGGCTGTCTCGCTGAGGAGGTGGCTCAAGCTCCCTAGAGCACCAGCACTTGACGGGTTGACATCACTGGACCCTGAGGTCCTCTCATTGCTGATCGTGGGAGCTGCTCCCCTGCGATCAGCCTCAGCGAGGGGCTTGTGGGTGTTGGGATCAATGCCTTTCTGCCGCAGCTTCTTCTTGATACATGAGTTCCAGAGATTCTTGATCTCGTTGTCAGTTCTCCCGGGCAGCTGCGCTGCAATCTGAGACCACCTTCTCATGGAAATATAAGAGGGCTGTATTATTAGTTAATTTACCAAGTGCTGCCTGGCTGTTACTGGTTCTGAATTATGGTACTGCCAATTGAGAATAAAATTTACCTGTTGCCAAGGACAGCATGGAGCTCAATGATGAGGTCTTCTTCCTCCTGAGAGAAAGCACCTCTCTTGAGGTCAGGCCTCAGGTAGTTTATCCACCTCAGCCTGCAGCTCTTGCCGCACCTTTGCAGCCCTGCAGCAATTCACCAGTCAAATTTTAGATTTTTGGACTGAGTCAGGGAGTAAAGTCTTGGAGAAGAGATAAGGAAGAATTGGAAGTTGGTAATTGAAACAAGGAAATGTGGAAAATTGGTTTGAGCTTACCTGCAAGTTTAGGAACAGAGCTCCAGCAGCCATGGCCATGTTTGGTTATGTGATTCATGAGCTTCTCATCCTCCTCAGGGGACCAGAGTCCCTTTCTCAATTTTTGCTTGTAGCAACAAGAATGCCTCCCCATTTCAGTGCAATGCAGGACCTCAGGCCTTGAAATTCACACAGCTGACAGGTTTAGCTTGCAATTCTGCACAGCTATGCCTTCTCTGCTAGCACAGACAGCTTCTTCAGGGATTCATGGCCGAAGGAGTGGGAAATGCAGAGGAGAGTATAGTGAGCTATATATCTATGAATGATTAGGCTGCAGCTGAAACCAGAATTGAGCAACTGTATGGTTGCGGATAGGAGATTTCAGTGGAAAGCTGGGAAAGTTTAGGGGGCACTCCCTCTCCTTTTCTTTGCAGGACACCCCTTTAGCACCTTCTTTTAAAGGTGGTGATGGTGGTGGTGGTGGTGGTTGTGGGAAGGGAGGTTTTTAACCCTTGGTTGCTTCCTGGCTGTGCGTGG